>PVIR01013647.1:0-41753 GCA_004026965.1 Petromus typicus
TATTCTTAGCTATTAGGAATGAATTGTTATGTCTCCATTCTTCTACACTAAAGATAGCTAAAATTATTTCAACAAGAAAAATAGAAACTTGAAATGTAAAAGTAAGTAAAACTAAGCCCTCATGTGTTTGAATATTATCCTGTTAGTGTCCAGTGGGGGGTCAAGCACCTCAGGTCTTCAAGTAGCCTGCGGTAGTTCCTGTTTTCCATATCCACAAAGGAGCTTCCTTTGAATCTGACATCATCAGGGAGGGGTAACAATTTATTCAGGTAGTTTTAACAAATTTTAATGAGAATTAAGTTATGTCTTATACTGGTACAAAACCCCATTATGGAATGCAATCATGTTGCATGTATGCAATGTACCAATAAAGATTTTTAAAAAATTTTAAGAGGAAAAGTGTAGTAGGCAGAGGTTGTCTGTTACCTCATTTTGTCTTGGAAGGATAAACTCCTTTCAGGAATCATATGTGGCTACTAGTCTTATTAAGAATGACTCTCCATTCACTACTGTGCGGACTTGTGCATGAATACTAGCAAACACTATATATAAAATCATAATGAACAGGTCAAATTCCAACACTTTAAATGGAATAGAATTATTAAAGAATAAATCATTCTGTTTACAGTGTAAACTGTTTACAGTGATACTTGTTAAATTTAATTCCTTTGAAATTCAGGTTTGAACACCAAAGAGTTTTAGAACTGAGCATATTTTTCCCATAAGAGAAAATGGAAATCCAAATAATTGATTCTGAGGTCCCCAAATTATGTCTAGAAATGCATTTTTCCAGGATTTTAACAAATTTTACAATGAGTTCTGTTTTCTTTCTCTATTATAGCTCTTACAGTTTTCCTCTTAGTTTTGCACTAACTTTCTTTGGAGCTATGGTTATGGTATTTGACAAAAAGCACAAAATAAAAAGGAATAATGATAAATGTTTCAAAGCACTTACAAAAGCACTATATGTTATCTGTGCAAGAGTGATGCTTACAATGAAGCATTGCATCTGTGTGCTTTTATAATATGGAGTGTGGCAGATACTGTCCTGTATAGATTTTTAAATTCTGATTTTCAATTAAACTATCAAGCAAAGTCACAAACAATGGACAGATTTGTCAGACCTCTGCTGTACTAGTACTGGAAAGCTAGAGCTTAGAGTTGTTTAACAACCACAGTACCAATGTATATTTGCAGATTACACTCAATTAATTTAGTGTGAAGTTTTATCAAATGGAGTAAAACTGATTCATTGTCAATGGCAAAGCTATAGATAGAGATTTTAAATACAATTAAATATGAGTCTTATTGTTTCTAGGATACAAATGTTTTTTGAATTAGTTTACTTCTTATTTTGAGGATAATGTGTGTGTATCTACTTCACAAGTGTTAATAGGAACAGGATATCTAAAAGAATCACTAAACTATAGACAATTAGTTCTAAAATGTACATTAGATATTGTACAATAGATACTATTCAAAGGGAAATGGGTAAGGGCAAGTAATGAGGGGAAAGAAAGATTGTGATGCAATATAAACAGGGAAAGAACGCTTATGTATATAGTGTGTGGGGAGTTGTAGGGTGGGTAGGGACTAGGAAAAAAATGAGAATTATGTCATATACTGATACAAGTGCTCAATGTTGAGTGTGATCATGATATGTATATAAAATTTACCTATTTTACCACAAAAAAGGTGTTATACTCTTAAGATTGATATAACTGTGAAAATTGCTCAAATAAAATTTAATCTACCCTAACAATAATATTTTCCTCTGTCCATCTCCTTGAAGCAATGCTGTGTATTAAAAACATGAGAATCAGAAATACAAGATGTAGGTGGAATTATATTTTTCTGTAGTTAAAATACAGTTAATTTAATAGTGTAGTGCATGTAATTCAGTACATCCAAAATAGTTCTGTTCCAACCTATATTTAATGTAGAAGTGACTATCGGGATTTTTCCTTTCTCCATAGTGAATCTTCACAACTAAAAAGAAGTTTACATATATATCATCTAAATTTAGATTAGCCACATTTTAAGTGTTTTGTAGCCACATGTGATTAGTAACAGAAAGCTATTGGATAGTACAGTCTTAGAGGATATCTTTTTGTGGACAGCTTTCATTCAGTCACAGAAATTATTCTCGTTTTAGTACATATTACACTGGTATGATATTTTAACCATGTCCTCTTGGTGACTAATGGTAATTCAAATTGTCAACCTTGTGATTAACACTGTATCATATCTTCAATATACATATGTTTTTAATTCAATACATAAAAATATTTTCACATGTTTTAATCACATGTGAGAAGTTTAAAATCAAAGCATTACTGAAAATATTATTTAATACTAAATTATATTTTAAAATGTAGGAAATGAGGATATATTAAAAAGACAAAAATTAATTTTTGAATTTTTCTACAATTTTTAGCATGGTAATTGTATTTTTATGAAGAAAACTGCTAAAATAATTTTCTGACCTTCTATTAGAAGTATGAAGCAATTAAAATTGTAGAAAATTCTCTAGGATAAAACAAAGCCTGTCATGTTCAGAGTTTATTAGAAATTCAAATCTTCCAGCCTAATGTAGATGTTTTCCTAAAATTCATATAGTGTTATTGATTTCCATTTGCATGCATTATTTTAAAAATTAGTTAATTGAATAAACATACAAATGAATTTCATGCATTCCTGGATTTGACTGATAGAAAAGTGAAAATTCTCAGTCATAAAGAGTTACTATTCACCAAATATTTTACTTTCTTTACTGCTGTTTACCCACCAATATATGGCTGACTAAATGCAAATAATATTGGATAAAGAATCATATTGGATTTAAAGAAGAATTTAATGAAGACATGGACAAGATTAATCTGCAAGGAATCAAACCCTATCAAGAACATAAAATAAATGAGAAAATAGTTTTGACTACTACAAAATTAAGAATAAACTTCAGATATCCTTAAGTAAGGAAGAAAGTAGAAAGGGAACTGCAGTATAGACAGTAAAAACATAAGAAACCCTTTGATTCTGTTTGAGTCTGTTGATTTCCCCAGTACAGATTCACCTTTAAGGACTTCCAATGTGACAGAACTAGAAGAGCCTCAGTCCTGCTGCACTTTAAGAGGGATAACATCTTTAGATGGCCTATCTCACTTACCTGTCTTTTATATTGCTGGTTCCACTACAACTAAAGTTTTGATTGCATTAAACCTAAGTTATTTTAGTTGATTTGTCCAGGACTAAGATTTGCTCAACAATTTCTAAGAAAACTCTACACAGAAAATGAGGCTCATGTCTCAGACTCTGAGGAAGTATCCAGTCAATTTATATGAAACACCCATTGAAGAATTTTGGGCTTAAAATTATCGCAAAATTAAAGGAATCTATATTTTAACAGAAAACAGAAATTTAAAGGGATGAGTTAAATTGAAATTGAGAGAATCTATGTGTATGAATAAACTAAAGATTTAAATAAGCCTTGATATATAATAAAGACTTAAGAATTTACATTTTTTATACTCTTCTCATCAATATCTTTCTATTATTGTGATAAATAAACATATATTGTGCTGAGTTACATTTCAGAGCCACATCAAAGATGTAGTTCAGGGCCAGGGATATAGCTCAGTGGCTCTGGCGCCTGTCTTGCAAGTGCAAGGGCCCGAATCCAGGTAACCACATAACAATACTGGGCGTGAAGACTCACTCCAGCAGCAATCAGCACCACATACCACAGTGCCGGGGGTGGTGGCTCACACCTGTAATCCCAGCACTCGGGAGGCAGAGGCAGGAGGCTTGCTGGGATGTGAGTTTGAGGCTGAGCTCAGGGCCAGCCTGAACCACAAAGCGAGACCCTGTCTCCAAAAACCTAAAAAAAAAAAAAAAAAGAATATCTTTTTCTTACTGAGCCAACTGCCAAAACATTTGAAAATGTCCTAATTTCAAAAGGCTGGCCTACTTTTCCCCCATAGAAAAAAATTTGGAGAATTGACAAGAGGTTAACAATAATGTTCATCCAAATGGTGGACACATTCTCTTTAAGGAGAGTGGCAGTGAAGTGAACAGACTCATGCTAGATGGAATCTGAGTGATTATGTTTTTTTTGGGAGGACTTTGAATAATAGAGATGTGAGTTTGAACCCAATTTTGTCAAAATTATCTTCTTGACTTCCAGCAATTTAGTAAGATTTTCTAAGTTTTGGTTTCCAAAATCGTAACTGTAGATCATTCTATCTTAATAGACTTTTAAGAGGATCACATAAAAAAGCTTATGTATAGTGATTAGAATCTTGCCTGGTGGCATTCTGTAAACAATTGTAGTAATATACTTCTCCATATAGATGAACCCTCTAGTTTAAAGTCCTAAAATAAGTTACTTACAATAAGAAGATAAAATTCCTTCTCTTTGCATTCACTAACATTATGAGCTTTGCTCAACAATTTTCCAGCCATATCAATTCTTTGGCTCATGGTATATACACAAGTCATTCTCAGTATCTGCTATTTAGACAATCAATAACTGCTGAGTGAATGAATCTTCCAAACTCTTCATATGAAGTGTTTAGTGGATACAGTAGTAGTCTTCATCCATTGAACTCTACAATAACAGACTTAAGACTAGCTTTAAATCTTTCTCTTCCCCCAAAGTCCAATCCTCACACATACAGATTTACTTAAAAATTCAATTCTCAAAAAAGAGATTTAAAACAATGTGAGCCTATGTCAAAATTTATTTTTGAGAAAGACATTTTAAATTGGTTGCTATATTTGTCCTCATTAAATGTTCTGCAGCTTCTGAATTCATTCAGAGCAATACCAAGTACATTTTAGGATGACTGTGAAATTTGGACAAATTTTTAGGTTGCTTTTCATATGGATGTCACAGAGGTTTTGCAATTATATTTTTGTGCAAGACTAATATTTATATGCTCTGAGGTGTGCTATTGAAGGCATTTCCTATATTGTAGTTAGTGATCCAAGTAAAACAGAATTTCATGTAAAGCCTTTAAATATGTCCCTCTCAACTAAATGTATGTCCCTGCTTCTTCTTAGCCAGGTTCCAAAATGTATTGCAGCTCTTTGTTACCACCTGACACTTGATAAAGTAATGAGAGAAGGTTAGATTGTCATATTTTAGTAGTATTATTATAACAAAATGCAACAGATTGTGAAGCTATCAAACAGTAGGAATGTAATTCTCACAGTTCTAGAATCGGGAAGTTTAAGACTAAGGCAACAGTCGACCGACCCCACATCTGCTACGAACCCATTTCGTGGCTCAGAGGTGATGACACCTTGTTATGTCCTCACACCCTGAAAAGGCAAAGCCATTATGTGGACCTCTCTCGCACAGAGCCACTAATCCTGCTAACGATAGCTTTGCCCTCTTGATCTAATCACCATTCACATGCCTATCTTACTTTTTTAGAGAGAATTAAATTTATTTTATAAGGAATTCAGAAGACACTAATAAATTCTGATATTGCATTAAAAGACAAATGAAAGCTTATATATCAATCAAATACTAGAAATCAGTGTGATACTAAAAATGTACTACCAGAGTAATGCTCCATTTCAGAACAAAATCCAAGTATCTCATTACAACTGGATATGCAAATATAAAGGAAATGCTAAAATGAGGTCAATCTCTAAACTCTCAAATTTATGTAGTAGGATGACAAGATTACCAGATGTTACCAATGGAGGACTGTGATATATTCTATCAAAAAAATTATCCACACAAAGATAAATAGATAAATAAAGGTGATGCCTGGAATGTTAGAGTAATTGGTTTATGTGATTCTGTTTTCACATACAGTTCTCATGTTTTCTGTTTTCTTCCTTCAGCTGTGTAGGTGAACATGAGAGGGATATGAACATACTTTCCAGTTCTATTTTATTTTAAATAAAGATAATTTATACTGAGGAAATCTTTGATACGTTTGTCACTTTATTCTCTCTAACAGTAAAATGATAGAATCCTTTGATATTTGTTTGTTTTTAAAAACTATTAGTAAGTCAAGAATGTTTACAGGGTGTTTGTTAATCTTATAAATACATCTACTTAACTCCAGAAAAAAACTTTCAAATGACAATATGAAGTTCTAATACTTCAGAAGTCTTGAGAAGAGTTAGCTAATTCAACCATATCGTTTTAATTATAATATTCCAGAATTAGATCTTGAGAGTTCAAAATACCAATTTGATTCTCTGTATATTTCACAGAGATGCTAAACTCTCTCTAAAATATATGCACCAGTATGCTTTATTTTTATTTTTTTGAATATAAGATCTCACTAGGTAGTTTGGGCTGGCCTTGAATTCAATATGCATCCCAGGGTGGCCTTGAACTTGCAGAAATCCTCCTGTCTCAGCTCCCCAAATGTAAATTTTTTTAAGAAAAATATCACAAACCATAATATTCTTGAAGATCAAGTAGATTAAAAGTAGAAGAATGTTTGTATTTATAATTTGTACAGATGTATACAGAAATACTTTAAGAGGAAAAGGAATCATGTTTAATATTTATAGGCTAACATCACTTTCTTTAAAACATTATTAAGAAAGAGAAAATAGCTAGGCATACAGCTACAGGTTCTAAGAGAAATCTAAAAGTAATACATACTAGAACTCTATGCCTTGTAAAGAAATGCAAAAAAATTCTTGTGATACAAATATTTGATTTTAACAAAAAACCAAAAATAATCCAACTATTGCCAATTTTACAAAATTACTGCCAATTTAAAACTTCTGAATTTAATTTGTAATGCTTCCATCGTAATATTTTAAATCCAGTTTGGACGGCCTACAGACTTCATTAAGATTTAAGCTTCAGAAGAGGCTGACACAAATATGACAGAATTTCAGATTTTACTCAGAGATAACTTTTTGAAAAGAGGGTCAAATATGTACACTCTTAGATACTTATATCTTTTACTATCTCGATACAAAGCCCAAATGTTCCCATTTTTAAATCTCTAGAATATTATCTAGATATTTATAATGCTAGTATTTAAGTTTTACATTAAAAGTATTATATTCTGAATACAGGCTTGCTTTAAATATAGTTTGAATAGTTGTGGGGCTACTTATTGACAGATTTATTTGGCAAATACTGTAGTTCCTTGTATTAAAAGTTGTCAACAAGAATTTAAAAATTCTTAATTTATAACACGTTGTAAACTTCAGACAACAATTGCCAATGCATTACAGATCAGCACAGGTTAAAAAAAAGTTTGTAGATTTTTGTAAGACTTTGCATCTTCCTTTATTTGCCAGCTGCTATGACTTTTGCACTCAGATCAATTCTTTTACAGGCCTGATGATTTCTGCTTTTGTGCTTTGCAGAGCCAGTTCATTGGCACTTTTAATTGTCAAGTAAAAATTTTGTTCTCTTCTTTGTGTTCTTTGCAGGAGAGAAGTTCCTCCAATTGTAATAGCAGCTTCAGAATATTCACTGATTCTCAGTGGAGTTTCCTTACAGGTAACTTTCCACTTTGCTGTCTGAGTAGCTGTTAATCTCTAATTCCTCATCGTATCTCTTAAAAGACTCATGTGTCCATGATCTTGTCTCTCCTCCTCTTGTGTTCTTAAAGGCACATAATTGAGCTTGTCATTGATGTTTTCAGCCAGCTGCTTTCCAGTGGGTTCTGGGAGCCACAGTAGTTCCACTTCTGAGGATTGCATTGGTAGCCTGTAGCATCACAGCTACATAAGCCTCTATGCCTAAATTCCTCTGAGCGAAAATTACTTAGAAATTTCCATTTTTTTCAGAATTTCCTGCAGTTGGGGAAGGAACACTAGATGTTCCAGGAGCAGCTATATCCCCTGCACTTCTAAATTAGACATGATTTGATTTGTCCATGAACTGCAACTGCAGCATCTTCATCATCTGGAATTGCAGACCAAGAGGTGCATTCTGTAACTCCTTTCTCTCTTTCAGCAATGCTTGCTCTGTTTCACCTAACTTGAATCCCTTACCAGAGAGCTCACTACTCTTTTTATGTTTCCTTCAGCTTTCTGTTGATCTTTGAAATCACAGCAAAGTTTCTCTAGACCAGAAGGGGCAGCAGTCCCTGATAATTCAAGAGCTTTAGCTGTCACCAGCATAGTGAGCTTGAGCCTCTGTGATGAAAGTGTAACAGGTAGAACCTTCGTTGGCTGCTCTTCCAGTCTGTTTTGCACTATCTACTCAGTCCTCATAGTGGTCGAGGAGCTGTGCTTTACTACAAGAATCAGATGTTTCACATCTAGGCCTCAGGCAGGAACTGAGGTGACCACAGGAAGCTTGCAGGTTCCATTCTTAGAGTCACTTATGATGCGCCCTCTGACATACTGATCAATACCTCCATGAAGAGATGCCAGGATAAAATGCTCCCATTAGGTCAGTCAACAGATTATCAGCATATTCCTGCATATGCACAAATAAAATAACAGATCCTAATTCTAAAGAATTCAATTATAATCACCTGTTATACCATATATGAACAAACCACACTCCTGCTTCCAAACTATATTTTAATGGGTTTACTCAGGCTTCTGTGCACTGGTAACTCAATAGCTCTATGGAAATAGCTGAAAATATAACTGCCTCTCAATCAGAATGGACTTCATCCACACTACACACAATCTGTGGATCAAATTCCATATCAAACACTCTTGCCTGCTTCATCTAAAGCAACATACATGACTCTCTGAAATTTGTGACCCAACCACTGTTACCTGCTAACATCTCAATCATCCAACCAGGTGTGCAAACCATAAGTTCAGCACCTCTTTTCAGTTCAGCAATGTGATCATTGACTACTGTTCGTCCATAAACACAGACCATTCTAAGTAATAAGGTCTTCAAAAAACTTCTTGCATTATTTAGTAATGTGTAAAACCAGTTCTTGAGTTGGAATCATGATGACAACTATTTATCCCTCTCCTAAATGACCTCAATGTCTAAACATAAGTAACGGAAAAACAATGCCCCATTTCTGTCTCAGGGATGCCAATTAAATCTTGTCCAGACACTTTACGGAATTGCTTGAGTTTGGATTGGCATAAAATTCCCATAGCCATGCTTTTTGAGAGAATTTAAGATTTCATAGAAATTTCACGCTGGACTCAAGTTTTAATTGGCTTGGGAAAAACTTTTCCTTTGTAGTGCTTCTCATTTGCAAACAAAATACATTCACCTCCTCTTGTGACATTTTTGCTAGTTCTGAAGGTCAATATAAAAGTGGGGGGTTTTTTTTGTTTGCTTGTTTTTAATGCTTCACATTCAATTTCCTATGATCAGCTCATTCTAGAAGTTTTCTGTTTAGTCTGAGAGTCTCTTTAAGGTTTGTTTGAAGATCAACTTCTTCTTCCTCTAAAGAATACTGCATGACATCCTGGTCCTTGTCCATTAGCTCACCTGAGAAACTGCATCAGCCACAGCAGTAGCCACCATGCAGCAGAGCCAAGGAAAACAACACAGTCCTATCATCTACTACCAACATACTGGAAAACTACTTTGAACAAGTGAACTTGGAGTGAAAATTCAAGTATTTACATGCTAGGATGAGTAGAAATAGATAGTTGTCTGTATGATGGTTCAAGTATTTTATTTTGAAGAATATTTTTTTAAATGAACATGTTTTCATGATCTCTCCCTGTGCAATTGCAATACTAAAAAACTCAGCTTCCTAGAAAGTAATCAAAGACTAGATAATTAAAGTTATAGGATTAAAAATATTGTAGAGGTGTTTCCCACATTTACTTAAAAAATACAATTACTAATATTTCTGGATTTTTTAAACACAAATTTTATGTGATTGTTCATCTTTTTAAAAACTAATTTTTTTAGTTTTTTTTTCTAAAATATTTACTCTCACAGATTTTAGACTTTTTACCACTGACAAGTATAAATTTTAAACCTCATATTTCCTACATTCACATTCCTACTCCTATTCATCTGTATTTTCACATCACATGTTAAATGAACTAGCGGAGCCTTTGAAATAACCATACATTTTCTCCAAAGCTTTCATTTATACTAGAGGAGAAAAATGCTGCAAGGCTATGCATATTTACAAATATTCTTAAGCTAATTGTAAATAGGTGAGACCTAAAAACAATGGTATCAACAATCAGTATAAGGTAGATATCAAAATAGATTACTTTCCTATGTATTATATCATTTTGAAACTACATTTGCAACATCTGAAACTTATTTCTTAGTATACTTTTGATAGTTACTGGCTTGACTCTCTCAGTCATGTAGCCAAATAATGGATGAAAATTTGAACAGCATATCTGCTTTCAGATTCTCTAGAGTGGTAATGAATACTCTCCTTCTTCCTGCCCCATGGACTTATTTTTACTTCTATTTACTAAATGGGATATTTTTACTTCTATTTACTAAAAGGGTCTGTTTTTCAATTTTGTCTATAAGAGATTTTAGACATGCTATCTCTGTAGTTAGAGATTAACCTTCTACAGAGGTTAACTGTTTAAACTACATACTATATTTGATTAATATTTTAATGAATTAATGTGCTTATTTTATGAGTTTAATTTTACCATTTTCAATGTTCTTTTTCATTTTGTCATACATTCACTTTATTTATTTTTTTTTAAGGTTTTTTGAGACAGGGTCTTGCTTTGTGGTTCAGGCTGGCCCTGAGCTCAGCCTCCAACTCACATCACAGCAATCCTCCTGCCTCTGCCTCCCGAGTGCTGGGATTACAGGCATGAGCCACCACGCCCGGCACTGTCCTATGTGGTACTGGTTGCTGCTGGGCGTGAGTCTCCATGCCCAGTATTGTATGTGGTTACCAGGGAATGGAACCCGGGCCCTTGCACTTGCAAGACAGGTGCCAGAACCACTGAGCTAACTCCCCGGCCCTGTCATACATTCACTTTTAAATCTGACAGTATTTTAAAAGTTAAAAATACTTTGATTCCTTACTTCATGAATCCAGATAGTGAGATCATGAAGAGAACATAGAAGGTGAGTACAGATCTTTAAGAGTTGGTCTTCAAGTATTAAGAAGCTACTGTATCTGATAAAGCTACTGTGATAATTTAAATAATATATAATGGAAAAAGTACTTTTGAGTGGATTGTAATTTTGACATACAACACAATACTTTTGGAATACTAACACAAACACCTTCACATGGAGGAGAGAAGAAAAACAAGTAAAAAATATTTAAAAATTATATTGGTTTTTCTAGTGTATGTCAAAGTTATGACAGTGCAAAAAGTGATATACAATGATTGGAAAATTCAACATCTGAGATATTTGAGTTATCCTTAAACTCTGAATTATTGTGAAAAATACAATATATATGATATATTAATATATCATATATTATATACATACATATCTTTCTCCCAAAACAATATTGTATCAGCATTATGGGAACCTTCTTTATATAAGTGTGACCAGCATGACTAAAACGTTGCTCTAGGTAAATGAGAGTATATTCACTTAAAGTGACATTTATATCATGATCACTACAATATGAAGTTCAACTATGAGCACATGTAAGTGTGATGAAAATAACAAATGTTGAACAATCCAAGATTTCCTAAAAATAACCATTCATTTTTTTAGACACCAGTTAATAAGGGAGAGCTTCAAGCCTGGCTAGGGCAAGTAAATCATGTGCCTGTCTCCTGAACTTAAAGGTTGAGACTTTTGTCTCCCTGCAGATTCGGAGACTCTTAGGGGTTTGAGCACAGTCGCTCCCACGCATTGAACCTTGTCCGCGGCCATCTGGACAGCCCCACCCCTCTTGTCTCTCAACCGTGGCCTCACCTCCCCCCATGGCTAATGCCATATAGACCACCCACTCACAAAGTTCTCTTATTGGGCAAAATCATAGGTCAAATCTATAGATCCTCCCTTCCTCCTAGCCTTCCCCCACCCTGTGACCTTTTGCTATATATGTGACACTTAAGCCTAAATAAATCGGAAGTTCCAGAAACATTCCCCAGGGTCTGTGCTTGACTCTGCACCTCACATAGACAACAACTAACAAGTTAATATGTTAATATGAATAATGTAGCTAATGCTTTCAAATATTTTGATAAGTCAATATTAATAAAGTCTTCACATGACTTCAAACTAGCAATAATGTCTGAAAATCATCAAACTTATCATTCACATTAAAGTTAAGTAGCCAAGAATGTAGACAGTTACATTGAAAAAAAACACATTTTACCTAAATAATGCAGAAATTGTGTGAATGTTACTATTTTTCATAGAATATGGGAATAAATATCTGAACAATTATACTCTGAACTTAACATACTTTGTCAATGAGAAAAAGATAACGAGTTTATTTGCACAATTTAAAAACGCTTACTAGAAACTCATATGACACTAGACCCAGAGGTTTTTAATCAAACCATCTATAATGAGGTTTAGTAAAACTGGGGCATGCTTAGAGACACATGATCTAAATATACCTTTTGGTGTCCAACTTCAACCACATTGTAACAATGATGACACTAACATTCCATCAATGTATGCAGATATACTATATGCATTCAGTAAATATGTGTATCTGTATATCTGTACAGGCATCACATTTAATTTGAAGTTGTATAATATCTATACAATTTATAGGGAAATATATGTATGATGCTCCTCAAAGTTTTCAGAATGTGAACTTTAGAATCAACAGCAGCATCATCACTATTACTAGATAAAAATACAAATCCTAATATGGTTGTGCCCTTGCTGATTCATGCACTCTGAAGCTGAGAGTTCGCAACTATATTTGCATAATGCCTTGGGTTCTCCTGATGTATACTGTACTCTGAGAGACACTGGTCTGTTTTTACTTCATTATTTCTAAAATCACTGGCTACAAAAAGAAAAGATAGATATGAAAACCATGACCCGATGTGTAGTGAATATATATTCCACCAAATGTGAACATATACACAACACAGTGCAGAAGTAGTAATTATGTTTGGTATGCTACTTCATATATGGTGTTTTCCTAATACAAACACAAGATGTATTTCCACAAAATATTTTCCAAAGTTTCAGATAAGGAATTATACACTTCTTCTAGCACTATAGTAATGTGTAATTTTTTCACAAACATGCAATTATAATTTTGAGAATACCTAAAAAATGTAATTTTTGAGTCAAAGTATAAGTGTATTTATGATTTTAAAAGATAATACTCAACTTCCTTATACTGGGTTAATTGTATTTAGTTTCTTGCTAATGAAGATAATAACATGCCTATTTTCAAGTATGTTCAATGATGGTGCAGTTTTACAGTGTTCAATGTTTGCTTATTTGAGAGTGTAAAACTAATATATCATTAAAGACATGATTTGAAGTTTTCCTATTATGACTATATTTAATCTTCTTTGCACTTGTATTTCCCATACTGTTCATAACTTTACCCATTTTCCTTTTGGAAAATTATAACTGCTGATGTTTACAAAATCATGTCATGGTAAATATATATGTTAATCAATTTTTATTTGACAATTCATTTAGTCTGGAGTTGTTCAACAAAGTGTGGTTACAATAACTTTTTTTTATCTTTATTGGTACATTAAATATACACATCATGATTTCACTCCATAATGGGGATTTGTACCAGTATAAGACACAACTTAATTCTCATTTTTTCCCATAGCCCTACCCACCCTACCACCCCCCCATATACATAAAATTTGTTTCCTTACTTTTTTGTTACAATCTCAACATTGTCCCCTTTCACCTACATAAACTTTTTTTTTTTTCCTGCTTCTTTTATGCTAGGGTTAAGAAACCTCATCTATTCAGGGAAAAAATATTTCTTTTGTTTTCTACAACAATTATATTTTGTAGGATTTCAGATAAATGTAAAAACATTTCAAAAAGAATATGGTATGCAAAATAGAAGAATTAAAATCTCTATTATTTTTTCTGAGGAAATTTATTTCATACTTAATTTTTCTCTGAACTTATCATTGGTCTGATGTACAGCCCTAGAAAGATTGAGGGAAAAAAATATAGATCCAACTTTTGATAGTCAAATCCAAACACAAAATAAATTATTTTAAGGGTCTATGGAAAATTGCAATTTTTAGATTCCTTCTATTTCTTTATCTCCACCACTGATCTTATTTAGAGTTTTGCAAATTAGTCTTACTATTTTTTTTAAATTGTTGCTTATCATTAAATAAAGCTTTCAGGAAATTTCTGGTTGCAACCAAAATGCATGTATTAACAAATGTAGAACAGAATAACTATTATGTCTTCCTAAGAAATAAGCCTTTATATTTTGATTTATTTGTATTCAATAACTATAATTATAATATTGAAAGAGTTCTAATTTTGAATCTTTCTTTGATCTTTGTGGGATAAATTCAATATAATCATGTATTTTATTATTTTAATGTGTTTCTAGGCTTTGATATTACTAATACTTTATTTTACTGTTGGCTTTGATTTTTACAAGAAAATGGATATTCTTTTAAGGTGAATTCTTTTTAGGGCTTTATATCAGTGTAATGAAACCATCACAGAATAATTTAAAGGATATCCTCTCTTTCCAATGCCTTGGAACAGTCTGAAAAGCACTGAAATGGACTGCTTTGAAATGTGTGAGGAGGTCCTTTGCCTTAA
This sequence comes from Petromus typicus, assembly GCA_004026965.1. NCBI lineage: Eukaryota > Metazoa > Chordata > Mammalia > Rodentia > Petromuridae > Petromus > Petromus typicus. Next base: position 14,627 of record PVIR01013647.1, read on the forward strand.
TAGTCCTCACCATGGCCTTATTAGGTAACTAGGGTAGGATCTGACTTCTATTATCAAATATTTTTTTCTATTTTTGAAATGTTAATAAATTAAATAGTAAAAAGAAAAACTTTTGTACTTAGTTTCTTTTATTTCATACTATATTTTGGGATTTGTCCTTGATATTGTAGTCATCATATAGTAACTTAAAATAGTTAAATCTCAAACCTTAAAAAGTATATCACTATTAGTGGAAAACTAGTTGAGGCTGACATGGGTTCTTACAAATAATGCCACAATGAAAATTTGTCTTTTTGTATATATAATATAAATCTACCATGAATCTGGATATCTACTATCATTTTAATTTTGTTTTTGAGACTGCAGTCTGAAATACAGTCACTGCTCCATAATGCAGCTTAGAATGTATGTTCAGCATTAGCAAGTACTTGTTAAAGAATAAGACAAACAAACCAACGAAAAATGCAACACTGTACTGACTGCATCTTGAAAATGCAGAGGATGAGGAGATTGACTGCATCATATCCTATTTTATGTTACCAGTTTAGTTAGTTTTAATCTCTTATGGGGATTTAACTGGTGTTATATTATACTTTTAATTAATATTCTCCTGATTACTCATGTGATTGAGCATTACTTCACATATTTATTTGCCTTGAAGATATGCTATTTGAAACTGTGTGTGCTCATTCTTTCTGTTCACTCTATTGAGCTTTCTGTTATTTTCTTTTATGGCAGGTTAGAGGAAGCTGTCCTCAGGAAAGCCTAGGGACACAATTTTTTTTAATTTAGAAAATTTATCTATATTTGAAATTCATGCTCTTTGATGGTTATTGGCGCTAGATTTATCATTTATTCCATGATTCTCTTTTGATTGTTAGTTTGAATTTACACAGAAATTTAAATTTAAATAGCATCCAGTTGATAAAACTATAGTGATAGCATGCTTACTTCTCTCTGCAAAGATTTCACTACCTATCTAAAATTCATCTTAATCTCAAATCAATTTTTAAGTTTTATTTCATATTTATAAACTATTTGTAAGCAACTTCCATGAAAATAGAAAGCAGGGATTACATTTCATATTATTAAAATATGGATATCTTATTCTTACTACTATTTCATAATAAATTAAGTACCCTTTTAGCATTATATTTTGTGAGCTATCAATTTTATTTTATTTTTTATCAATTTGAAGTAGCTATTCCTGACTCTTTCTTTTATATCCTGTGGAGTTAGCTTGTGGCCAAATACACAGATAAAGTTTCTAGAGTTTTACTGGAATTGCAATAAATCCATAGGCCGTAGAAACTGTTACCTTGATAATAGTATAAATCATCTAAAATATTTTATATGATTCATATAAGGATCAAGGAACGTCCAAAACACTATAAAGAAAAGTTGGTTGAGTTCTTGTAATGTATATTGTACTCATTAGTAGGTATTTTATACTTTTGATGGTATTTCAAATGGGATATTTTATTGTTTTTTTCTTTTGCATATTTCTATATATTGAACTTGTTTTCTGCAAGCTTCTAAACCAAATGACTACTTCTAATATTGATTTACATATCATTTTGGGTGTCTTTACAAATGTAATTTTGGAATACATTTTACTTCCAGTTTTATAATATGTATTTCTTGTTAACATATATGAAACCTAATTTATTGTTTGTCTTTCCTACAAGAGAAATTTCAATGTCAGGTGCTTTAGTGGTGATTGTGACTATATATTTACTAACACAGAAATTGGAAAAACAGAACCCTTGTAACTTTTTGTATGAATACCGACCAAACTTGATGACAAAGCATGACAAGAAAATTGCAATAAATGAAAAGCACAAATAATTATCATAAACACAGATGCAAAAACTTTGAATGAAATATGAGAAATATGGAATACAAATAAATGAAAAGAATTGCACGATATTACTAGCTTAGTTTTACTACAGAAATGTAACAGAAATATATCTATTGGAAATTAATTTTATGTTCAACACTATATTAGACATTTTAACTAGTGCAATAGAGGCAAGAATAATATATCTTCACCTTCAATATAATGTTATTATATCCTAATATATTTGGTCACATTGTATCACCCAAACAAACAGGAAATATGTAAACAACAATGTCTTTCTATTAACAGATGAAATAGATACTGAACACCTACAATGCACAGGATATGCTGTAAGTATAATGGGTGATATATGGATAAATTAACCCTTGCTTTGATCTTAAATAAAGATAGTCATGGGGTAAACACAACTACTCTAAAATACAACTCACTGCACTGCATGATTCACCTTTTTTAGTAGCTAACACAATATAAAGTGCATATCCCTGATATAAAATACTCAAGTTAGAACTAAAATAATTGTATGTTTTGTACTCTTTCATCTCAACTACATTTTCCAACGTATTTTACTATAGAAGTTGTACTTTTTCCAATTAAATCATACAGTGCAGTTAGTATATTTTGTACTTTCTTTCTCATCTCTTTTTCAACTCATTTTATTATACAACTTGTACTTTTCTAATTAAGTCATTCTATGTATACTAAGATATGCTTAGATATATGGATACTGAGATACGGTTAGAAAGAACACCTGACATGCTCCTGGACAGTATGATGAATATAGATAAATGTAATATAATGCATAACTGAAATATCCAGAAGAAATAAATAGATTGATATGTAAATACCATATCATTTCTCTAGTATGAGAAACTGAAGATATAAATGAGTTCTAGCATGTCTGATAGATATGATGAAACAGAAAATAATCAAATGGTAAATCGGGGTAGAGGTATATTTTGTAGGGAAACATGTGATGGTAAAAAAAAAAAAAAGCCTAAGTATATATGGGGTGGGAGTTGTCGGGAAGACAAAGGAATGGAAAAAAAATGAGAATTAAATTGTGTCATATACTGGTACAAATTTTCAATGTCAATTGTGATCATGATGTGTATAAAATGTATCAATCAAATCAATTAATTAAAAAAGCTATGATAAATGAGATGGATGTAGCCCATTAATAGCACTTTTATGTTTATATGTCAGTCAAAAGTAAATTTTAAAATACTGATGTCTTTAAAAGTTTTTTTAGTGGCTTAAATATACATTAGCCATTCAAATTTTACTGTGAACTTTACACCAACCAAATTGCTTTTTCCTCTAATGGCCCACCTACTTTAAGGGAGGTGCACACCAACCTCACAGACATGGGAGGTGGCTCTGACAGAACACATTTTCTCAGGGGAGGTGTTGTGATGGGTGGCTATAAACATTGCTCTTGTCTGGAAGACACAGTGTTAGCATTTTAAACTCAGTGATAACAATGAATTAAAGAACTAGAGTTTAAAATAAAGAAGACAGATTATTTGGAAACTGTTGGGGAAAAAATGATAGACTCCTTTAGGGACAGTACAGTGCATCAGATGTGAACACCCTTGATTTTTGTCCTCACCTACTTTTTTTAGGACCAGTGATTTCCCCCATTAACTATGTGAGCACTTGGAAGTAGTTGCCACAGGACTATCATTCTGATGTCTCGGTTTCTAATCTTGGGCACCTTTGTGTACATTCTTCCTAGAAACTTGATTCCTTCCTGTCCCTTTGTGATAGGTGTGGGAGTACATAAAAATCAGAGTTAATGATTAAATAAAAGGGACATGTGTGTATCTGTTGCAATAATATAGTGATGTTAAAGTGAGAACATGAGTACATGTGTACAAGTGTAGGTGTGTTTGTTTTCCATACTACTTAAGAATGTTTAGGTGGTTGTCATGTTCTGTTTTAATAGAGGTGGGTGAGGAGGCTGGTTTCCCTTTCTTTATGTTTCTGATTTCCTGCTTACCTTCTTAACTTTCTGATAAATTCTTATGGAAATTATGTTACCTAGCTTCTCTTGATCGAGTTTCCCTCCTTTGTCTTCCTGACTGCTCCATAGTTAATAGAGTCTGCCTACAGAACAATAGAGTCTACTTGTAGAGGCACAGTTGCTTTTAGTAAGATTTCCCATTTCTTTTAAAAACAGCCTTTGTCTTCCCTGCCTACAAACCGTCTTTCTCTACAAAGGTAAATATAAAACACTCTACAAAAACAACAAGGCTGGCTGGTCTGTAGAAGTTTTTCAAAGGGCCTTGCTCTGGAGCACAGATAACATTCAAAAGTTCCTGGTTTAACAATTATTATCTAGTTAACTTGTCATTTCTGCAAGATATTGTGTGGGTAACTCATGACTGGCTTTTTTACATCCACTTGACTGGAGCTAAAAGATGTTCTCTCCAAGATGGGCTCATTATACCTAGCAAATTGACACTGCCTGTCAGCTGAGAGCTCAGGTGGGGCTGTCTGATATTTCAGCTCCTTCTGTAGAGGCCTCTTGGCAGAAGTGGATGGACTTTCTTGGACTGTAGCAGCAGGGTTCTAAAAGTAAGTATTCAAGACACAGATGACAGGAGCTGCCTGTCTCTTACACTGGAGTAGAAACCAGTGAGGTATGACTTCCACAATATTCTGTAGGGAAAATTGTTGTAATCCTTGGCTGGATTCAATATGGAGGGTACTAGACCTTCCATATTAATGGAAGAAGTAGAAAAGGATAAAGATCTAGGCTTAACTTTAATCACAGTCACTGAAAATCTGATGTATGAAGGGCTGCCCGGAAAATGGAGAGTGAAAGTGATGTTATAGTCATACACTTCACTGCTTTATACATTAGCATGCCAACTCTACTATCAGTATAAGGACTTAAATTAATCTTAGAAACACTGGCATCTTTTGTACATATACTTTTTTTCTTCATGAAATGTTCCAGACCTCAGAAATGAAATTTGAGGATGGCACTATTACTCTCATGATTGAACTACATCCTGAATGAAATTGCCTTTTTATAGGCTATCTAATAAACTATCATCAATTGCTTTATTTTTCTTTTAAAATAATTTCAAACATTTATAAAAAGTTGTTGATAAGCCCAGGTAGATTTTCATGAATAAAAATATATTTCTCGGGTCGGGGTTATAGCTCACTGGTTCTGGCACCTGTCCTGCAAGCGCAAGGGCCTGGGTTTGATCCCAGGTAGCCACATAACAATACTGGGCATGGAGACTCACCCCAGCAGCAATCAGTACCACATACCACAATGCCGGGTGTGGTGGCTCATGCCTGTAATCCCAGCACTCGGGAGGCAGAGGTAGGAGGATTGCTGTGATGTGACTTTGAGGCTGAGCTCAGGGCCAGCCTCAACTACAGAGCAAGACTCTTATCTCAAAAGACCTAAAATAAATAAATAAATAAATAAAATAAAACTTAAATAAAATAAAAATACATTTCTTTACTGCTGACAAAGACCCTCACCACTTACTATGTGAATGTTACATTGGCAATGTTACTAGTTGCTTTTCTGAGACAGCAGTTTGAAGAATGTCAGGTAGAAGTTTTACATGAGTCATAGCAGCAAGTCAGCATTAACACCCCAGCCCAATTGTAGAAGTTGTGGATTGGGGTAATGATGATTGATCTCTAGCAGATGGAAATAATTTAAAGAGCGTGCTGAGAAAAGAAGTAGCAAACTCAAAAAATCCAAATAAAAACTAAAATAATAGAAAATGGCAAAATGATTCACATCTATGAAAGTGAAAAATAAGCAAAGGTCAGGCTTAGTGAATTTAAATGTTCCTGGAGAGTTAATGGGAATATACTCAGCAATTAAAAAGAAAAGTGTAACCAGTTGCTTCAAAAAAATGGGAAACATTTTTTCTTGAATTTTAACGTAGTCTCTAGACTGTTTTGTATAAATAGCCTTTTCTGCCTCTATATAATATAGATATTATTTCATAGAGAAAGGAACAAAAAGCTCCTGAATTGCCATGTATTTCTGAACAAAGTATATAAAGCATACAGCTTTGTAGTCAGTACTGTACTAGGTACTATATCAAGAAAATGACTCTGCCATTAAAATGATAAGACTGAGTCACTCATATTCAAATGGATGTACCTTGAGTACATCCTCATAAGCAAAATAAACAGGTCACAGATGTGTAAATATTGTCTTTTCTTTGGTATGAGAAAATGGAGTTGTAAACGAGGTGTAGTATGTATAGTTGATATTGTGAAATGGAAAATATTTAATAGGGAAGAGAGTGTAGGGGTAAATAGCGAGGGGAAAATGAATGTGGTAATAATAAAGAAAAAAAGGAAGCAAATTATGTATATAGGGGGTGGGGGATTGCAGGGTGGGAGGAAAAGGGAAAAAATGAGAATCAAGTAATGTCATATTCTGGTACAAACCCTCAATGTTAAATGTGATGATGTGTATTCATAATGTACAAATAAAGATTTTATAGATATAGATAAAGAAAATGTCTAAGACTTACTCTTTCTGGTGCACCAACAAAAAGGAGGAGAAAAATGGTAAACTGTCTGGGTTTAAAGGACCCTAGTTTTAAGTTTCAATTCCATGATATCAGTAACTTTGCTTCTAAGCAATTAATTTTCTTATCTGCTTTTCGATATGTTGGACCTAATCTTCACTAGTGTTGCTGGCTGCAAAAGCTAGAACATGTTTTATGTATCTTTGATTTGAGAAACAGTTTTTAAATATATACATGTAATAACACTTATGCTTGAGGTCATTTCATCTTAACTTTATTGAAAACTTAGTGCTGAATCCATGCCTTCTTGAGAAACCTTGAAAATACAATTCCCTTCAGCACCAAGTTTTTACTCTTCCTTGTGCTTCAGAAACTCTCCTACCAGATCCCTGCAGGACTTCCTTACTTTTGAAGGACTTTCTTCAAATGTCGCCTGTCAAGGGCACTTCCTTGGGAAACTGTCTAAAACATATTCAATGTACTCTATTTCCAAATCTACTTTTTTTCTTCACAAATCTTACACTGTCTGATATGCTTATTTAATCCAGAGTTATATCTAAGCATACCTGGCACATTTTCAGAGGTTTTAATCTAGTTAAATCTGATTTCAATCTCTATGTTTTTTTCCACTACATCAACTTTTGTGCTTTTCCCTTATACTCTTATATTTCTCCCAGCTTATGACCTCATTTTCAGTGAGTTTTAATACAGGACTTTTCATAAAGTAGTTTATGAAATTGAAAGTAAGAGTGATCCACGTTATCAGTTAAACTAGTATTTAAAATTGAGCCCCAATGATATTTAAATATTGTGATTATTTATTTTTTTCTTCTTTCCCTAATTTTCCCCTTTCAATGAGTTATTTATTAAATAAGCCTACTTTCTAGAGTCTACACCATCCTGAACAAATTAGCTTTTATCTACATAATAGAGTTTTTTAGAGAGGATATAACATTAAAAATAACATTAATCATTCTTTTAGAATCAGGATGTTTCTATTATGATAAACTCTGTACGCTGGTTTAAGGTTTAGGTTAAAAATAACAAGGCAAGTAATAGGAAATCTAATTAGATGGCCAAAACATTCAGCAAGATAATTTTTATAAGTTGTATCTTTGTGATATTGGAAAGACAACTCATTCCCTTAATTAGCATTTAAAATATCCTAGTGTGACATTAAAAAAGTATTTACAATGGCTCGTAAAACCTCAAGCTCCAGCACTTAAATATCATTTTAGATTTAGTTCTTCTAGCTACACTACAGAAGCAGTGATATATCTGTCATACAAAGTTATGACAAGACAATCAGAAAGGTGGTGAGAGATTTTGGTAAGAGCAGACTAGGAAAACACAAGAATTTCTTCCGTCAGAGAACACTGTAGGGAAAGACAATAGGCATGTTTCTAAGAAAGGAATCAGTCACCCAGCTGGGCTTCCAGCTCATATTTAAGGAATCATGGCAGTAGGATGAGAGTTGGGTTTTAGTAGGGCTTGAGGGTGTGGTTAAAGGGTGGAGTTTTTTTGTTTTGTTTTGTTCTGGCTTTGTTGTTGTTGTTTACAGCAATCAGGTATCTCAGGAATAATTTTTTCTGGGTTATCTGACTCATATTCATCCTTAAGAACATTTGTTATAATTTCACAGATAAAAGACTGATTTGCAACACACTGGCTTCATTGGTCTGTAATTAGATGAGAATTACCTAGTAGCACTTTTTGGTCTATGGAGTTGACTAGTGGCCCTGGCTACTGCTTAATCTATAGGAGGATACATGCTCGAATTTGCATGGATGCAAGACAGGAGTGTTAAACATAATAACAGTCTTGCAAACCTATGCTCAGTGGACTTTAAATGATATCTTGACTAGGCTCTCTCTTCTAAATGAAGAAATAAAATTAATCAGTCAAGCTGTTCTCAAAAATCAGAAGTCATTAAATACCCTAACAGCAATACAAGTGGGTATTTGTGCAATTTTAAAGTTGAATGTTGTGTGTATATTCCTGATCCTTCTGCTACTATTTCAGCAGCTGTTTAAGACATTGAACAAATGTCACTGCCATGTCAGACTCTGAAATTCTCTCGACCTTCTCCATACCCTCTTTGTGGAGGGTTATTACTGGCTCTTCTTGTTAGAAACTTTTGTTAGTTGTATTAGTGACAATGTTGTTGATTTTTTAATCGGCCTATGCACACTTAACTTTCTTTGACCTTGTCTCTTCCAGAATTGAAGCTATATACCTATAAAAAATGGTCAAGAGCCTTTAGATAGACCCTCTAGAGAGTATCTCTCACTATTGATTAAAATTCTGACCCTGTTTAGATAGAAGTAGACAGAATGGTCATTTCCACTGGACCATATATGGCAGTAAAGGGTATCTCTTCAGAGGGAAGAATATTATAGACAGCTAAGTTAGGTAGAAATACTTTAGGCAGTCAGATAGGGCTAAGCCCATGAAATAGTCAGTGCAGAAGGTTAGAATTCATTACCACTATTGACTGGAGTTGCATGTGTCAAATGCGAGACATTAAAATAAAGACAGAATGACCAGGGATACATGTCTCCCAGAGAAAAATTAAAAATTGTAATGTAATTGATATCACCTGATCCAATAAAATATTTGTAGACATCAGTCATCCAAGTGAGTGACTTAAACAGGTTTTTGTTCTTCTTTCCATGAATATTTACTATGTGACCTGTTATATCATTGGATCAACATTGTCTAAGCAGCTCCATTTGTAATATTATTGGTTGATAATAGTTTTGACTCATGTTGCACCCACCTCATTATTTTGCTCTATAAATCTTCATTTGAGAATTGGGCTCACAGGCAACCCAGTTGCAGTGTTTCTCATATCTCTCAGTAGGTGTATGCCTCTCAAAAATTTTTCCAACTCTTAAAACTCCATTGTCCCTTAGAATTCATTCTTTGACTTGGGGGAACACAAACAGCATATATGATGTTTAACAGGTCAGGAGTAATACTATTTCCTCTATATCATCATCATTGCACTAAAGCCATTCTGCTTTTAGTGGAAACTACTTTATTTCTACATACTGTAACTCACTGTCAAATTCTATTTCTCTGTTGCCTTGCTTATAACTTGGGCTATTGCTCTTTCTTTGTTAATCATTTAATATGAAGATATAAACTGAAGACTGAAGCACATTATGTTATTATTTGTAGGGACAATAGAGCTAAAATTAAGCTTGCCACCAAACAGCATACTTGAGTATTACTGTGCAAGTTTGCAGCTGTTCATTAATCCATGGCAAAAATCCATGTAGAGCTAATCAGTATAAGCTGGAGATTGTCTATATTAAGCTCTCAATCATCACTCTTGCTTATACCTCTTGAAACATAAATATATTTTCTGTACAAAAACCAACTGAAGAAGTGAATTATTTATTATAAAATAAATGCATTTTTCTGAAATAAATCCAAGTGAAAACCCCATATAGCCCTAAAGTGTTTTTTTAATTTTTCCCTCTTAAATAATTTCAAACAAGCAAATATGTCAAGTCTTGAATCTTAGGGTGTCATTCATCAGAAGGGCATGGGTTTAGAGGTCAAAGATAGAAAGGAAGGTGTGGTCACAGAATTAATTATTTTGCCAACAAGCTGGGAATAGGAATGTTACTGATCTGATCTAGATGACCCTCCATGGAACAAAATAGAAAATTGTTCATAATACAAAAGACTCTTTACTATGGCGCTAATACTCAACAATTTGTGAAGATTAATGACTTACAAAATAGGTTGTATGTTTTTTTTGTTGTTTTGTTTTTGATATAAATGTTGAGTAAAAAGCAAAGTATCTCACATAAGGCAGGTGGTAGAAGGTTAACTAGACTAATTTTTTACTAGCTTGATATACACTTGTGACTGACACATGTATAGATGGAAGTCTGGCTATTTTAAGCAGCACAGAAAAATTACAAAGTTAAGTTTAAATACTGCATAATTTCAAACAGCTTTATTCAAACCAAATGTCCAGATTTTAGATAATATTTTAGTTAATACTTTATTTAAACACTGCCAAAGATTGTATCACATACTGTATGACTCATTTACGGATGAATCCAGTAAAAGAATCTAGGACAAAGAAAGATACTAGATTCAGACTTTTTAAATGAGATTCTTAAATATGGCAAAAGAATTGAGCTATGTTCCTCTCACACAATAATTTCCCCATTTGTATGTTTCTAAAGGGTCTCTCTTGTCTCTGTAAAATGAAGATTTATCCTGCTCTAATATTATTTTCCCCCAACTCTATCTCCAGGTTGCCCTATTGACTTCGCATAAACCATGTGCCTATCTTCAAATTAGTCATCATGGCAGGTGACGGAAATGTGCAGACTGGGTGCATTTCTTTCTGCAAGACTCAATATCATGCCATTCAACAGACCTGAGATAAATTATCCAAAGCAAAACAAAGTTCTATCACCAGAGGAACCTGAAATACGTTCAAGCAGCAAATAAGCAAATCTACAAATGTGTCAGGATATATTTAATTAGAGCCAAATCATCATGATGAGCTGTAGGAATAGTTATCAGAAGATCCTCAGTATATGTTTTGCAGATTCCACAAATACGTGAATGCAAGGGCAAATTAAACACCCAATTGTGAGAAGGAATCTTGAAAGAAAAATCTACCAGATAATTCAAGTAACATAGTGGTAAGACGCAAAAGCAGAATTCTGTATCCAACATAGGTCTACTGACACACAGGATCTAGGGCACACAGCTTCATGAAAAAAGCTTAAATTCCCCTGAGAAAAGAAACACAATGTGCTAGCAGCTGTTGGACTTCAGTCAATGCCCAACCTAGTAGGCACCACCCAATGCCAACCCATCCTAATCTTCCTCATACCTGGAAACGGAGACCAGCAAGTGAGATATTCACAAGAAAGGGTTTCCTTAGATCAGAGCATGAAGGAAATTGAAAGCCAAATAATCACTCAAATGGCACTGAAGGAAATCCAAAAAGTGTAGAGACATAAAGGAAAAAAGGTCATTTTATAGTTGGTACTTGGTGCCAAACACTGAGTGATCTATGAGACAATGAATTGCAAGGGGTTTTCATGGTTGTGATTTGTGTTATCTAGGGGTGAATATAAAATATTGAGTAGTTCCAGAGCAGGCATTATTATATTGGCTCCTGAAAATGACAGTGAGTTCTTCACCTGTCATTTCCCTTTTGATGCCCTTGCTCCAAATCCTGCTAGCATCTGCCCATGGGGGCTTCATTCCACTGCCCACCAAAAGCTGCTGAGTTGTTTGCTCATGTGAGCTTCCCCCTGCCATTCTTTTTTCCTGCCTTCTATTCTTTAAATTCTACTAAATTCACTGCAGAAGGATTCTGTACTGCCAAATCCTACCAATCACTAAATTTATAGGCTATAAACAGACTCTGTCCTGCATGATGAGAAAGACTGTAGTGACAAAGAAAGCTAGGTAAGAGTGATATACCACATTCTAGTTCATAGAGCATTTTTAAGTAAATGCAAAGAAATTGAAGTCCTCTCTTGTATACTGTCAGACCACACTATGAAAATAAATTTGAAGAACCTCACAAACATATAGAAATGGAACAACACTATCCTGAAAAACCAATGGGTCACAGGAGAACTTGAAGAAGAAATTAGATGGTTTCTACAATTAAACTACAATGCTAATACAACATGAAGGCATCCAGGGAATATATGCAATGAAAGCAGTTCTACAAGAGAATTCATAGCAGTGAATGTCCATACTAGGAAAATAGAGCAAGCTCAAATAAATCACCAAATACTGAACCTCAAACAAATAGAAAAAGAGTAGGAAAAACAAAACAAAAAAAACCAAAACAACAACAGCAAAAAAAACCTCACACAAGGGAGGAAATTTTAAGAGTAACATCAGAAATTAGTGCAATAGAGACTATGAGAATGATACAAAAAAGTTGATGAATCAAAGAGTTGATTCATAGAAAGAATAAACAAAATCGACAAATCCTTAGCCCATCTTATCAAAGAAAGGAAAAGGCTCAAGCCCATTCAATTTGGAATGAAGAGGTGAAATCACACATATCCAAAGGATACCCACAGGATAATAAACACCTAGTTGTAGGACCTCTACTCCAGAAAGACAGAAAACACAGTATGGACAGATTCTGTAGTAGAATGGAATATTACTCTGCCATAAAAAATGATAAGTTTGAATCATTTATACTTAAATGGACATACCTTGAGGATATCCTCATAAGACCTCTAACCTGACAACTATAGCACTCTGAAAAACGAGATTAAAGAGGATATCAGAAAATGGAAAGACATTCCCTGTCCCTGGATAGGAAGAACCAGTATCATGAAAATGGCCATACTGCCAAAACTACTATATAGATTCAATACAATTCTTTAAAAAAATTAAATTTAAATCTTTATTGATACATTAGGAATACACATCATCATCACATTCAACACTGAGAGTTTGTACCATAATATGACATGACTTGATTCTCATTCTTCCCCTTTCCCCCCACCCTGCAACCCCCACCCCCTATATACACAATCTTTCTTTCCTTTTTTCTTTATTACTGTCACATTCTTTTTCCCCTTGTTGTTTTCCACTACACCCTCTTTCCTTTTAAATATTTTCTGTTTCACAATATCAACTATACATATTACAACTCACTAACAACTTCATTTTCTCATACCAGAAAAAAAGGTACAATATTTACATATCTGTGACCTATATACTTCACTTATGAGGATGTCCTCAAGGTACATCCATTTGAGTATGAATTACTCAATCTTATAATTTCTAATGGCAGAGTAATTCTCTGTTCTATAAAAAAAAAAAAAACAAGTTTATCCAGTCTCCAGTTGATGGACATTTGGTTTGTTTCCAAGATTTAGCAATTACAAACTGAGCAATACAATTTTGATTAATATTCAGTAGCATATTTTACAGAAAATATCCAATTCATCTGGAATTAGAAGAAATCTAATATAACAGAAGCAATTCTATGTAACAAAGACAAGGCAAGTACCACAATTCCCAAGTTGAAACTATACTACAAAGCCACTGTGAAAATAAAAACAAAAAAAGCATAGTACTGGTAAAGAAACTACTTGAGGATCAACAAGACAGACTAAAAGATGCAGAAATAACTCCAGACATACTAAGCCATGTCATGTTTGATAAAGGAGATAAACATCCTAGTAGAGGATGGATAGCTCTTTTAATTGAATGATGCAAAAAAAACCAAAACAAAACAAACAAACAAAAAACAAAACAAGGTTTCAACCTGCCAAAGATTAAGAACCTATATATTGACTATGTGCTAAACTTAAATTAAAATGGATTAGGGGTCTAAATATTAAAACAGAAATAACCTTCTGGAAGATAGGATAAGTACAATTCTTGGAGACATTGGTATAAAAAAAGACTTACGAACAAAACCTCAACAGAACTGGAACTATCACAATGAATCCTAGCCTGCGATCTCATCTTATTAAAAGCTTCTCTACAGCAGGAGAAACCATTAACAGCAAAAAGACAGCTTAGAATATGGGAAGAAAAATCTTTCCCAGCTGTTCTTCAAAGGATTACTATCTAGAATCAATAAAGAAATTTAATAAAAAGACCTCAATTTAAAATAGCATTTGAAATGAACATTTTCGAGATGAAGATGCAGAAGCAAATAAACATATGAAAAAATGTTCAGTACCATGTCATCGAAAAGATGCAGATGAAAACAACACTGATATTGCTTTGCTTCACTCTCCAGAAAAAATGGCTGCTATCAAAAAGTCAATGAATAACAAACGGTGGCAGGCTGTGGGGAGAAAGATATCTTCCACTGTTAGTGGGAATGTAGACTGGTGCAACCACTGTGGAGAATAGTGTGGAGATTACTCAAAAGACTAGGGTTACAGGTGCTGTTAGACCCTATTATTTTCTTGAGTATATTCATTAAAAAATTAAAAGTATCATACCACAGCAACATATGTGCACCCATATTTATGATAACAAAGGCTGCAAGAGGTAAATCTTGGAAATAGCCCAAACACTCATCAATGGGAGACTGGATAAAGATGTGTTTTTTGTTTTTTTTTTTAATTAAATGCATCTATAAAAAATGGTAAATTAGAGACATTTATACTTAAATGGATATACACTGAGGACACAGATGTGTAAATAACATATCAATTATCTAGTATGAAAAAATGAGGTCCAGAATATATGATGGGTATTGTGAAGTAGGAAAAAAAAAAAGTTCAAAGGGAAAAGGAAAAGGAGTTAGAGGAAAGAAAAGAAGAGAAAGAAAACATCTGATGGTAAAACAAAAGTGGAAACAAAGCTCAAGCATGTAGATGGTGGGGTTTTAGGGTGAGCAGAGCAGTGGGGCAAAATGAGAATCAAATTCATAATATATGGGCACAAATTTTCAACGTGGAATGTCATCGTTTACCTGGATCGCCCAGCGCCTTTACTCAACAATAAGCAGAGAACAAGTTCAGGGAGGGGAAAAAGACCAAGCACCAGGTGCCAAGCCATACTGTAGTGAAAACTGGAGCACATTGGGGCTCAGTTACCTTCAGGAATAAATGCATTCCTTTTGTGTATCATACCTTTTGATCCAATCTGCTAAAATGTGTCTTTAGATTGAGAGATGAAATATTTTACATTTACAGTATTATGAATAGTTATTGACTTATTCATGTCATTATATTCTTTTTCCATTGCTGATTCGCTTGTTTCCTTCCTTTTAATTTCACACACTACTAGAAATATTCATTCCAATAGACAGTTTGGTATTATTCTCTTCATTATCTCTTTCTAAGATGACTCAGGATTGTGTGTGTGTGTGTGTGTGTGTGTGTGTGTGTGTGTGTGTGCGCGCGCGCGCACACACATTTATTCAGTGGTAATGAATTTCTGAAATTTTTGTCACAGAAACCTTTATTTCTGTACCAATTGCAAAGAGATTTACAGATATATTAGTCTGTGTTGAAAGTTGTTTTATTTTAAACCTTGAAATATTTCATTCCAAGCTCTCTTGGACTTTAACGTACCTACCACATTGTCATAATTTTTTTTGCTTTAATTCAAATCTTAATCGGTACCATATATATATATATCATGATTGCATTCAAAATTGAGAATTTGCACCAGGATATGACACAACTTAATTCTCATTTTTTTTTCCATTCCCACGGCCACACTACTTTCATATTACTTTTCCCCTTGTTACTTACCCCTACACATCATTTCCTTTTAAATATTTTCTATTTCACAATTTCTGCTATGTGTATTAAAACTCATTTACATCTTCATTTTATCATACCAGAGAAAAAATTTGATATTTGCACATCTATGATCTATTTATTTCAATTATAAGGATATCCTTAAGGTACAACAATTTGACTGTAAATGACTTAAATCTTTTCATTTTTATGGCAGAGTAATATTCCATTCTAAAAAAGAACCACATATTCTTTATCTAATCTTCAGTTGATGGACATTTTGGTTGTTTCCAAGATTTATCTATCATAACCTGAGCTGCTATAAAGATGGGAGCACATACGTCTCTGTGATATGAATCTTTTAATTCTTTTGTGTACACCCCTAGCAGAAGAAAAGCAGGGTCAAAAGGGACCTGTAATTCTAGTTTTTCAGGGAATTGTCACACTGAATTCTTAAATCTCTATGCTGTGGGCCCTAAAGCACTGTGTCACGTGCACAATTGTTCCATCAGGTAGTGGGGGATAGTTGTATCAAGTGGTACAAGCAATCTATGTATCGCCATTGGTACAAGCCAGTGGAAATGTGGCTTGTACCACATTTTCTACACTTGAAATGTGTTCTGTGGGTAACTTGTCTTTTCTATACTTGAAATGTGTTCTGTCACCTTTTTTGCAAGCAAGTTTTTATGTCATTCTTACTGTCTTATAATTTTCACTACTTCCAATTAAGCTTAGCTTAGTCTTCTTTGCATCACATAACACCTTTTCCATTTCAGATTATGTTTTTTTTAAAATTTAAGCTAAATTGGACTATATGATCACTGCCATCAGCTATGTATTGTTGTTCTGATTCTACGCCCACTGGTTGCTTTTGCTCCCCAAAATTTCAAAAAAAAAATTATCTTCTAGTATCATTTGATACCTTTAATGAACCCTAATTTTTTTGCTGAAGTGATCATTCATGTTTGGTATCATCTTTTCTAACTCACATAGCTTTTAACTTATGTCTTTAAGATCACTGACCATTTTATTTATTACATCACTTATCTGTATAGTTGTATCATCTTTGGGATCACTGCAGAGTGCAGTGCAATTGACTTACTGCCCATTTCTCAACAAATGAAGATCATTTTACATACAAAACAAAAAAATTCTCCCTAGAGACTGTCACAAATAATAAATTAATTCAACAAACTAGCAGCATACAAAATCAAAACAAAAATCATTAGTGTGTCTTTAAAATAAAGAACCTATCAAGAGAGAAATTTAAAAAACAATCCTATTCAAGGCAATTTCAATATATATATCCTAAAAATTAAACTAACAAAGTAAAACATTTCAATAATGGAAGTTATAGTGTGCTGGATAAGAAAACTCTCTGGATAAGAGAACCCTGGAAAAACAGAGAGACATTTTTTGTTTCTTTATAAGCAAAGTATTGTTAAACACAGTCCTTTTACCAAGAATGATACACAGATTTAATGCAATCATAATCAAGTTACCCACAGTAGTCTCCATAAAACTAGAAAAAAAAAAAAAAACACTTTATTTATGTCTAACTAGTACAGCCCAGAATAGCCAAATCAGTCTCGAGCAAAATGAGCAAGATAGCAGGCAATACAATCTCAGATTTCAAAGAAGCTACAGTATAATAGCTATGAGCCTACAATAATACAAATAGTTTGGTACTGGCAAAAATAATACACCTGTAGAACAATGCAATTGAATAGAAGTCACAGAAACACTCTATACACCTTTGGCCATTTCATTTTGACAAAAGAACTTAAATACAAGGAAAGAAAACCTTGTTTAACAAGTGGTGCTAGAAAGACCACCTATCCACATGTATGACCATTCCAGACCCACATTATTTGAGTTGTTCTAAAATCAGCTCAAAATGGAACAAACATTTAGATATAGAAACAAAAATTCTGCTGAAAGATAAAATAGGCAAAACTCTTGAAGATATCATTCTAAGGGATTTTTTTCTGAACCGAACCCCAGTTTCACAACAAATAGAATTAAACCTCTACAAACAGAAGACCTATTCAAAAAATAGTGAACAGCCAAAATGAATTACTACTTCTCAACAGAAGTACAAATTTCAACAAATATATGAAAAATGTTGTCTTTCACTTTTCACTATTAGAGAAATGTAAATCAAAGCAACACATAGATTCCATCTTATTGTAAGAAAGATCCCTACCATCAAGGAATTTTTAAAAAATGCTAATGAGACTATGGGGAAAGGGGAACATTTTTACACTATTCTAGTAATGTACACTGTTCCAATCACTGTGGCAATTAGTACTGAGATTTTTTAAAAAGTATTACAAGTAGAAATTTCATTTAATCTCCATACTAAGTTCAATAGTGGTTCTATCAGTTTATGTTCTCACCAACAATGAAGAAGGTTTCCTTTCTTCCCATGGCCTCATCAGCATTTGTCAATGACTGATTGTTGGTGACATTCTTTCGAGGTTGACATGAAAAGTGCAGTTTCACTTGCAACAGTTAATTTTGATCCAAAAAATTAGATGGAAAATTTCAGAAGCAAGCAATTTATATTTTAAATAACTTCATTGAAGTATGTTTTTATAATCATTCTCTTATTAGTTGTTAGCCACGTGAACATTTAAGTTACACATAAAATTTATCACTTACGTGAATACAAACAAAAAACATTGTACATAATGACTGAAACTCAGTTCTATCTGAAATCTCAGGTATCCACTCAAATGTACTCCTCACAGACAAAGGCAGAATAGAGTATACAAATAAACATGCCAACCATCTTTCATTAAAATAATGCATTACACAGTCTACAGTCATTAATTAAAACCCATTATGACAACACTTCCTCTTAAATTTGGCTCAATTGAGCAGAACGTATTTTGAATTTACTGGGAAAAAAATCTGGCTTCCAATAAGATAATAAGTTCACCTTAGACAACTTCATTCAAAAGTTGCCATCGAGAAGCCATAATACTTAGTGTCTCCAGTCATGGTCTCACTTAGTAAATATTTCAACAAGCGTCACACTAATAACTGAAAAGGAGAGTTAATATCCTTAACAGAAAATAAGTGCTTGATTATATAAGAAAAAGAGGATATTAGACAATACACAAACAGCAAGTGAAAATATTTTTAACCAATTCCATATCACTTATTAACATTCTGCATAATGCTATACATTATTTGTTGAAGTCTAAAACTAAAATACTCAAAAATGTGTTAGTGACTCGTAATTTTTGAGAGCTAGCTCAAAATATTAAAGTTTATTTTTTAAAAAACTATCATAAACTGAACTAGAGAAGCAAATAAGAATGAAATGAAAGCCACATAGTCCCCAAAACAAAGCCCAAGAAATAACACATTACCAAGAGTCTGAGCCCATTTTCTTTTTTTCTTAATATATGTATATATTACCTATTATACATGAAACAGCATAAAATTTACAACTCAAATGTTTAATTAAAGTATTTTTGAAGAGATTATTTTGAAGTTCCTTAAGTGGTTCATTTTAAATACTGGGTTTAATGTCTGTCAGGATGGTCACCTTATTTACACACATAAACAAACACAGATACCCATAAACAGAACGTATGATAAATTCACAGATAGTATATTGCCTTTAGAAATACTCTTCTCTTTAATCATATTTGACAATGTTGGTAGGTATGGCATTTATTAAGCAGTTAGTTTTTATTGTGTCTGACCGATCTCTTGCCTTCATTCTTTACAGAATTTCTGTGAGGTACACTTTTATAACCATTTGAAAGATAAGGAAATCAACAATCAGCCAAAGTAACTTCTAAAAGCCTTACAGAAAGAAAGCTGAGAATTGACCTTGAGGTCAAATAAAACCTCTAAAGTCTAAGCAATTTCTGTTCATTCACTTTTTCATCACAAGCTATTTCTTATGATGTTCCTCATAAGACTTTAACATTACTAAACACTTCCTTTTCATTCTTCTTTGATGGCAGCATTTGCTCAATAGTTTTGTTACAATGTAAGTTTTCATTTTTGCTATCACCTTGTAGGTAAAGTGTCTTTTGTTCTTTGTCCATTTTCACTCAAATCTTTAACGTTCAGTAATTCATAATGTACTTATGCTTCTTTTTTGTATCATTAAATACTGAGATTCAGAAATATCCTGAATTTGACCAGTGTCGAGCTGTGAATTCTAAGAAGCCCAATTAACCTGGCCTCATTGACATGCCTCTTTTGAGCTCCATGCAAGCTTTTAGAAACTTGGAATGGTCTTTTGACTCCTTTTTCTGTCTGCACCATTCTGAGAAAGATATTCACAGTTATCAGATAGTTCAAGCAATTATTTTTTGCCATTTATGGCAATTAGCAAAAAACTACCAGTCTCTGTATATCACATTTCTTCATCAGATGGCTACATGGATTGTACTTGAATTTTCAAGTATATAATATACACATAAACTTATATGATACATAAATGCATACATTATCATATATCTAAAATATGTTTATCATATATGATAATATGGAAAACATAAACTGACTGCAGAAGATTTATAAAATTAACTATCAATTTTTGCAACTGTATTAATACCAATAAGGGATGCTTATTAAAAGCTATTATACTGTAGAACTACATAGTCAAATATAACATTCAAATACAGTGTACAGTCAGATATGATAGCCAAAAAGACATTTTATTTCTTTAGTCCCTAGTTACTTTTAAATAACAGATAACAAGAGACTTTGAGTGGCCTTTTAATGAGAAATAGAAGAATATGTCATCATAGAATAATGATAGTAAGACAAGTATATTATACTAACATATACATACATATATGTGTGTGTGTCTGTTTGTGTGTGAACATTTGTATAAAATGATATTTTAATATATTTTTCTTACACCTGGCAAGGTTTTAGTTCTCTCCTATATATACTAGAGTTCTTATACAGACATTGATTTACTTCCTATATCATTGTTTAAATAGTGTTCTCTTTATTGCCCTGAAAATATGAACATTATCTCCTTTTCTCTCAGTAGTACTTGGAGGAAAGAAATAAAGTACTTAAATACTGTGTTGACATAAAACTAATCATATTTTCAGATACATGAACCACATGGTTTTCCCTAGTTACGCAGTTAACAAAAATTTGCTATACTTATAATTACATTTGAGTTTCTCATCATTATTCTGTGGGGTCCCCTGGGGCTAAACAATGCTGACTCCATAAAGGAAGTGCAAGGCGGCACATACACAGCGGGCCCCTCCGGGCCACACTGATTAAAGGAAAACAGACAGAGACTGTCCCCTAAAAGGCTGGTTTGGGGTGGTTGAGAACAAGGAAGTGGGGCTGTATATAAGTGCTGAGAGTGCTGGCAATAAAGGCTTCTCCACCATTTCGTCTCCACGTGATGACCCCGCCAGTGGTTCACTGCCAGATGAGTAGCCCTCAGAATAGGATGCAACATTATTCGATTTTCATTTTTATCTTAAATTATTTCGAATGGTTTGACAACCTTGATTTATCACGAGATTATTATCTAGTCATTTATATTTTATATTGCTAAAATGGAGAACATTTAGGTTACTACAATGTTTTGGTCAGTGTCTTTCAGACAAGAAGGAAAGTGAAACCATACCTACAGCCTGGCTCTTTGTAACAGGCTCTGTACAGGGAAAAGGGGGGGGGGGGCAGAAAGGTCAGCATCCTACTCCTCTGTTACATTCCGTTCATCCTTTTTTGCTTCCACAAAATATACAGAATGAGATGCGACTGCAAGATTTATTATTTGCCATTTCCCTCCATAGGAACCAAAAGATGTGCAGGATTAAAATCTTGACTTTTGTGCAGTCAGCTCATTAGTAGACTATGCTGAGTGAAGTTTCAAACTCTCTTTTAATTTGAAGCATCTGCTAGGACTAGAATAAGATGTAGGTACAGATAACAGTAGAAAAATTTTGCTATTGTGTTTAAAAGAACATTTTTACCCTGCTACTGTTGGGGTCTGAAGTTTTCCACTTTCCCATAAAACTTTTTCAAGTTGAAGTATGAACTACTAGTATCTCAAAATTTAACTATATTTGGAGAATGTTAAAAGAGGTGTTCAAAATTAGATAATGTGGACATTATCTAATAATTAATGTCCTTATAAAAAGAGAAATTTTTAGACAAAGACAAGTATAGAAAGGTAAATTTTGGCTCATGATCTGAGTTCAGAGCTGGCTGGGTCCAAAGCAGAAATGGGAAATGGCATGATGGCACCAAGGCAGCAACTGCAAGGAAAAGCTTAGTTTATGACAATCAGAAAGGAGAGCAGAGGCGAGAGAGGCACCCTGAGGGTCCCGGCTCTGCTGAGCAATTCTTTCCACCAGGCTTAACCTACTAATAGCACAGCTAGCTACTAAACTGCTCAATGGATAAATCCACTGACGAATAGAATGCTCCCATCGTGCAGTCATATGAGAATTCTATGGAATATTGTAGATCTGATTATAAGATTATATAAACTGATAACACCATGTGGAATACTGTTTATAGGCACTGGAGTTGGAGTATTGTGATTACAACTTGACTTTACAATTAAACAGCATGAAAGATACACGAAACTTTTATTCTTCTTGAGATGAGACTTAAATGCAGCTGATTTAAAGATTAGGAGGAAAGTTAAATAGGTTTATATATGCAAAGGGCTGAAAGCAGTACCAGGGGAAAAAAAATCAGTATTTCCTCTTCATACTGTTCAATGTGAGGAGCTACAAGAATCACGTACCTATAACCCCTTCAAACTACTGAATGTGTACCTAATTGAATTTCCCAAAATACATATAAAGGTGAGTTAGAATACAAACAAATGTCACCAGAGACAACAAAACTAACTGCTTTGGAATATGGATTCCTAATATATTTTCCCTCGATTCAGTTTCTACAAGTTTATAAGATGCATTAACCTTGATATAATCTCACTGAAAGACATCTCTGTTTTATGTGTCTAATTCTGCCATCTTAAAACAATAATTTATAATAATTTTGTAATAGAAAATATATTTCAGAAATATCTATATGCATTTACATAATAATGGTATAAATTCCTTAACTAAGGATTAGATGAGTTAACTTTCTCACTAGGAAACATTTTAGACAGTATCCCATCATTAATAAATCATTTGTCACTTCCCTGAGAAATGAGACCATCTCCCCACAGGTCATGTTTTCTTTGCTCTTTCTTGGCATCTAATACAGAAAATCTTAAGATTTTTTAGTTGCTCCACAGAATTAAAATGCCTTACACCACAGGATTATAATTATGACTTTCACAGCTTTCATTTAAGTTGTCAAAGTATTAATTCTCATTATGGTTGCTCTGGGCTCTTCAGCATTATTCAGATGGACTAGAGGTAAGCCCCGTGGGCTGAATCAATTTTCATTCTATCTTCTGTAATTTGTCTGCTGCACTCTGAAAGTTGGTCTAGCGAAAAAAAATACCACAGGTTTCAACATTTAATCCCCCCTGGCACATTTACTTTATAGATGTTGGCTTTACTATTCTATTTTCTGTGACCAATATTCTGCTTTTCAGAGTCTCTACAACTTTTCTCTTGCAATTCATCTTCCAAATTGCCTTCAAATACTTTTCAATTACCAACTGTATGTTTGAATTTTCCTGCTGAATTTTGGGAGGTTAAATTGAAGAGACATGTCTCTGTGAAGCTGATGCGTATGACTCTCTAAGTTGGCAAAACCTGGTGTCAATTGAATGATAATAGTGAGTATGATTCATCTAGTGGCTTGAATTGGAGACTGACGCCAGACAAAATTGCGTTCTATGTTCTTGATATTTATTTCCCCAGCTACCAGAAGCTGACTGCTCACAGATTACTTCTTCCCCTGAAGTAATCTGAGCTCTGAGTTGATGGAGATATCCTTTCTACAAAGTTTTTCCACTTTCTCAGGAGCTGTCCATATGCCAGAGTAGTTCAATGAGGCCATAGCTTTAGCACATTAGTCTGGTTACAACTCTAAAATGTCTGCACATGCCACAGGCCTCTACAAGACTGAATGAAGTGTCTATGAAAGCTGGACAGTACTTCAACTTCTCCTTTCATCCAGTTTTTATTTCCTCACTCTCGGGGCACCATTCATTCTTCAATATACTCACTGAAGATATCGTACCTACAAATCACCTGCTCAGATTCTGCTTCCAAGATTTCCCTGGAAAATGTTGGAAAGGATCTTTATAGGCTCATTTTAATTCTGGAAAGTTTTACTAGTAATTTATTTGCAAATAAACTATTCACACAAATGTTTTCCTTGTCTCAACTTCATTTCCTCTAACTTCTAAAAGCAAATTATAATACAACTTTTAAAAAGTAGCGCAATTGATATCTGTCTGGTATATGCAAGGTCCTCAGTTTGATCACTTGTAAGACAGAAAAAAAAGAAAATAAAAGAAAAGAAGAAAGGAAAAGAGAGAGAAGGGAAGGGAAGGGAAGGGAAGGAAAGAGAAAGCACACCAACATTTCTCTCATCTCTTCCTTCCTTCTTTCTCTCTTCTTTCCTCCTCTCTCTCCTCCCTCATCTCTCTGTCTCTCTCTCTGTTTCTCTCTCTGTCTCTCTCTCTCTATCTTTCTCTCTTCTCTCCTGTCTCCTCTCTCGCGCTCTCTCTCTCTCTTTCCCTCCTTTTTTCTTCTGGCCTTCCCTCTCATAAACACATACTCTTCACTCCCTTGTATGACAAATCATAGAGGAAATTGGAGCACTATTAGTTACAATCTGGTGGTGAATATCTCTTTAAAATTAACTTTTTTCTTTGCTTCCATTATTCTAAAGTCTATGAAATTAGTCATTTCAAATAATTTCCAAGTCCTAAAAATGTGACACATTTTTTAGACACATCGATATTTTGGCATGAATAAATAAGTGATATAAAATATGTAACTTTCAGCAAGCTGAAAAAAGCAATTATAGCCCCACCACAGGGGCTATAAAATAAATATTAATATTTAATGCATAATTATACTTGCATAATAGTTTGTATACTCTGTATAATTCACACTTAAAATTATGCCTGAATTATTAAATGATATGAATACATTTTCCTCTTCAGTGTAGCATGTACAGTCTACCTCTGCTGTTCCATCTTAGAACCATGATGATGCTTGATGGCTTCAGTTCACCTATGCTTGTTTCCTTCAGTAGCTAGGTCCTGATCACTTTGCATAAACTTTTCTTATCTGTTCATATTCTTTAAAGATAAGAAACTCTACTAATTTTTAGTTGAGTGTGAAATAACACTGCTTTTTCTGAAATGTTTGAGCTGGCTTTCTTCGCACACTACATCAGCCACTTATGAAACTTACCTGCAGGCTCCAGTTCTCTGCCACACCAGCCAGAATTACATCTTTGTGTGCTTCCTTTGCAGAATCCTTGCAAAGAGGCCAAGCTATAAGGTGTGGGATAATGTTGATTCACCAAAACAATCCTGCTGCAGAGAACACTACCTGGGCAGCTGACAGAAAGAGAACTCCTGGCCATTGAGAGACCACATTCACATGGGAGACTGTCCTCTCTACCTCCATAATATTACTTCCAATAATAATTTAATATTTGATCTAATTACTCCCGTCTATTTCCTTATTAATTTTGTTACCTTGAAGGTGATATACAAGTTGTCCCCTAATGTCCCCCCGTAATTTTTAGTCAAATATTTTAAACTTAGTTTTGACACTTCAACTTATAAGTGGCCCTGCCACAGGTTATACATTCCTTCTCCCCTGTAATGGCAAAACAACCACCACTACACAGTTCTTGTTAAAGTGGAATGTTTAACAAATTTCTTGCATTTTATTGTGATGAGCCATAATACCATTTGATGATTTTATACATTGATAAGGCAATTTAGAATTACTAAGTTTAGGTCACAACGAGACTCAGGAGTCAGAATTCTGAAGACTCTATGCACCACGTTGTTGATAAGTAGTGTAAAGCTAGCCAGCTGGTGACAAAAACACAAGAATCTTAATCTTGGGAAAATTCCACAAGTAAATTAGATTAGCACCAATGATTTAGTCAGAGATTTTTTCTAACAAAACATGAACGAAACATATGTAATACATACATGCACATATACTTGCCATTAAATTCCTATACAATACACACTTGAATTCCCTGGAAATCATAGATGACTTTTGAATTGGAAGCCAACTAAAATCCTGAAGAATTTTTCATACAAACTGCTGTCACTATCTCTTTCAAATATTGATCACTATGTAGCATAGTAGTTATCTCTCTTAGATTTTTGTTATCTGAAAAGTTAGTAAGAATGCATTTTTGTCTTCAGGAAAGGCATTGATGAAGATGTTAGAGACAAAATGCTTAAGACAGAATCCAACATAATCCTTCTATCATCTGAATCTATTCTTATCCAAGAAGAAATACCTGATTTTTTTGCAATCTTTCCTATCTTTTTTGCAATTTTTCCAATCTTTATTATACAAATTACTAAGTAATAAATTAATGGAAATTTTAATACTATACTGAAATTCAAATGAAACTATCTATGCCCTCCTTCTGCTTGTCAAGAGATAAGATGTGTTCTGATTAGAAAGGCCAATGGATTTGTCTTTTCGTATTAACTCTGTATTTGTGTCAATTCCTAATCACAACCTCTTATCACTTAAGGTTTTATATCTCATTCAATTTTATAAATAATCCAGAAGAACCTTCTGTGTATGATGTTATCCAGATAACAACTCTGTAATACTATTCATCCTAGGCTGTCTTATTTTACAATGTTTTCTAGAATATGATATAAAAGTTCACCATTTGTTACTGACATTAATTTTTTGGACTACTGGAATCACATTTGTGATCTTGTGATGATCAATTCCACTCTGGAACTATTTTCTAGGACACCTCAAAAACTACCAAGGATTACACTGGTATAATTACTAGATATGTCAGTATATTGACATGTATTTCAACTGGAAGAGAGACTATCAATGCATTTATAATAATTCCTATTGCTTGCTCCTGGGTCTACCCAAGACAACTCTGAGGCTTCATGATTTGCTACAACAACTTATAGGATGCAGACTTCTGTGCACTATTATAGATTACTTCAGCCAAATGATGCAGATTAAAAGTAGCAAAAAAAAAAAAGGCACAGGGAATGAAGATATAAGAAACATGGGACAAATTTCAGGTGTCCTTTGCCAGTATAATCACAGAGATATACTTAATTCTAAAGGTAATGAACAATATGTGACAATATTCTAAAAATTTTTCCATGTAGGGATGCTAAGTAGAGCGTTGACATTCAGGGTGTTAATTGGGGTACAGTAAATTAAGTGTAACCAATATCTATCCAAACTAACTACTGTGAAAGCAAAGCAAGAAAATTGTAGTTACCATAAATCACATTTTAAAGATAAATATAAACAATCAAACTAGTAAAGTACAGTCCAAATTTCAAGAGTTTAAAACTACTTTCATCAATCAAAATATCCTAAAGTATCAGATGTTAT
>PVIR01013648.1:0-40001 GCA_004026965.1 Petromus typicus
CAGGAGGATTGCTTTGCGTTTAAAGCCAGCTTGCACTGCAAAATGAGACCATTTCAAAAAGAATAAGAGAAAAAAATATACGCAGAAGGAGAAAGGACACTTAAAGAGTAACAATTCACATGATACTTAAATTCTAAGATTAATAGAATATGTTTGAAAATTAACCTTCAGATTTTAGTAGCAATACATAACTTGGCTTATTTTTGTATTTGTCTCCCTTGAAATGTGAGGATTTGAAATTGCTTTAAAGTCATTTGTTCCTTGCCTTGGTTGAGAAAATTGATTTGACCTCTGGAATTTCTATCAATGCTGTGAAGTTAATTCTTCAAAATTTTAAAAACTAAATATTAAATGGATTTCAGTGATTTATTTGAAGACCATCCATTCTGGTCTCATGTCCTTACAGTTATCTTTTTGAAACACTTTGTACAAAGAATTTAAATATAGAAAAATTGGTGTACAGTTCAGAAGTTTTATAACATGCATACATTTCTTTAAACACCAGTCAAGATTCAGAACAGTTCTATCATTTGGAAAACATTACTTCTTGTTAACCCTTTGCAGTAAAATTGTTTCTCCTGACCACCACCAAATACTGATAGGTTCTCTATCTTATTAATGTGATCATTACCACAGAATCATATAAATGGAATCATATAGTATGTTACGTTTTGAAAAGACTTCTTTTACACAGCCTACTGCCTTTGAGATTTACCCAATGTCGTGCATATATCCAGAGTCCATTTCTCCGTATTGTGAAGTAATAATCTATTATATGACTCTACCAGAGTTTATCCTTTCACCATTGGACATTTGTGTCGTTAACTACAATAGTATTTATTTGCAGGTTTTTGTTGAGCATAAGTTTTCACGTTTTAAAATAAATACTTCAAAGTGCATTTATTGGTGGGTGTCCTAAATGCATGCTTACAATAAGAAAATGCTGAAATGTTCTCCAGTGTGGCTGTAATCAGCAGTATGTGAGAATTCCAGTTGCTCTCTGTTCTTCACCTTTGTCACTTTTTGTCTTTAAATTTCAGTGGTTTAATAGAAGTGTAGTGCTATCTAGTTGTATTATTTTGTGTATCCAAAAATGGCTAACGATAATTGATAGTATTTTAAAGGGCTAGCTGATAGTCTGTGTTTTGGCTATTACATTTTCATTTTTATTGAGTTGTTTTTTATTGTTGGCCTTGCATATATTTTCTCCCATTCCAGAGCTTTCTTTTTATATTTTTAGCAGTGTTTTTGAGAGCAGATAGTTTTACTTCTGATGAATGCTAGCTTAATGTTTCCTTCTTTTATGGGTTCTACTTTTAAAAAAAAAAACAGGCTTTTATTTCTTGTTATCAAAAACCTTGACTTACTTTAAACGAAAGTTTGAGTTTCTTTTATAAATGAGCAAAGATATAGATGTATAAAATACAAATATGATCACTGTGCCCAAGGAGATTATCATCTAGTTTGGGAGACATGAAGAACTTTTTAAATGTGCATTAATAAATGTTATGGTCAAAGCACAAAGTCAGTGATGAAACAAACAAGGACGTTCTCCCAAGCAGAATTCCATCTTTTTTGAGACAAGGTATTGCTTTGTATTTCAGGCTGGCCCTGAGCTTAGCCTCAAACTCGCTGCAATCCTCCTGCTTCTGCCTCCCGAGTGCTGGGATTACAGGCATGAGCCACCACTCCCAGCATTGTGGTGTATGGTATTGATTGCTGGTGGGCATAAGTCTTCACGTCCAGTATTGTTGTATGTGGTTATGGGGATCAAACCTGGGGTCCTTGCACTTATAAGACAGATGCTGGAACCACTGAGCTAAATCCCCAGTCCCATTCATTTTTTTTGTTGTTGTTTAATCGGTTCTACTTTTGATATTACATGTAAGGGTACTTTACCCAATCCAAGGTTACAATGTTTTCTAAAAATTTCGTACTTTCACGTTTAGCTACATGACCCATTTGGGGTTAATTTTTGTGTGAGATGATGTTGAGGCTCACTTTTATCATATACCTGTTAGGATAAAATCATACTTACAAGATTTTAATTTATGGAAATGATTGAGTTCCAAAATAGAGAGGTAAGTGTCATTGAGAGAAATTATTGCTTATATTTCCTGAGAAGAGGGAAAATGTCATACTACACAAGGCCACAAAGGAAAATACCAGATTTAACCACAGAAAGAGTGAGAGTCCAGAGTCTTTATTACTACTTTTCAAGAAACGTAAAGTAGGTGAGGTAACAGCTTAGGATTAGCTAGTTTAAATAATTCTGGTGGACTTTGGGACATAGGGATAGTTTTTGGCTTCTTGGTTTCCACTGTTGGGGTGGTGTAGGACACTAGAAATAATTGGCTTGGTACAAGTTAGGTATGGAGTTGGTTTGGACTGTAGACTTGGAACTAGTTGGTTTACATATGAAAGATATCCTGGATACCTAAAAACTGGCTAGCTCAAAAATTGGCAGTCTCTGGGCCGGGGAGTTAGCTCAGTGGTTCCGGCGCCTGTCTCGCAAGCGCAAGGACCCGGGTTCGATTCCCCGGTAACCACATAACAATACTGGGCGTGGAGACCCACAACCAGCAGCAACCAGTACCACATACCACAGTGCCGGGTGTGGTGGCTCACGCCTGTAATCCCAGCACTCGGGAGGCAGAGGCAGGAGGATTGTGATGTGAGTTTGAGGCTGAGCTCAGGGCCAGCCTGAACCACAAAGCGAGACCCTGTCTCAAAAAACCTAAAAAAAAAAAAAAAAAAAAATTGGCAGTCTCCCTAGCTAGCATTCTTTTTAAGATGTCAAAATACCATAAACTACAGAAAACAAAAATGATTTTTAATATCGATGACCCACTTGTTCCAATTCCATATGCCGTTTTCATTATATTGCCTTGGCATTTTTTTCCAAAAATCTGTTGACCGTATTTGTGTTGTGTGTATTTCTGAATTCTGTACTTTGTACCATCAATGTGTTTGTTTATCCTTTTGCCTAAATACCAGTCTTGATTCTGCTGCTTTATGGCAAGCCATTAAAATCAGATAATGTGAGACTTCCAACCTTATTCCTTCTCAGAACTATGTGTTTAAAATCCTTCAACTTTCAAAAAAGGAATCAGTTTGTCTCTATTTAGGAGAAAAAAATCATGCTAAAATTTACTTGGAATTGTGTTAAATCAGATCACATTGTGGAGAACTGATTGTGTAGCTTTTTACCTAAATAGGTTTTATGTCTCTTAGTCTTTGAATTTTTTCTAAATGAGCACTTTATAATTTTCAACATAGATCTTTCAAAAACTTTATTAAATTTAAATCTCGAAGGCTGTTGTGAATGACCTATATGTATGTATTCACAAATTGTATAAGTAGATTTAATTTCAAATTCTAGTTCAATAATATTTAAAAAACAGTTCATTTTTGTACTTTGATCTTGTGTCTGCCAACCTTACTAAACTCATTAACTTGTTTTAGGGGTTTTTATAGATCACTTAGTATTTCCTACACAGAAAATCATGTCATCACCAAATAGTGGCAGCTTTGTAGCTTCCTTTCCAATCCATATTCCCTCTTTCCCTTTCACCTTTGCTTTCTCCTCCCTTCTCCTCCCCTCCCACAGCACAGAATAGGAGTGGTGAGAAAAAACATCTGTGCCTCTTCGCCATCTTAGGGGAAGGAGTTCAGTGTTTCATCACTAAATATGATAGCTGTATCTTTGAAGATTCATTTTATCTGGTCAAGGAATTGCATTATTTCCTAGTTTTGCTGTGATTTCTATCATGAATAACTTAGATTTTGTCAAATGGTTTTCTACATCATTTGATGTGATAATGTAGTGTGTTTCCTTTGACCTGTTAATATAGAGAATTATATTGATATCTGAGTGTTGATCTAACCTTGCATTCCTGGAATAAGCCCCGCTCGGTTGTGATGCATTGTTCCTTTTACATATTGCTGGGTTCAGTTTTCTGGTATTATTTCTGATGCTGATAATTTGTGTACATTCCCTTCCCTTCCCGGTCTCTCCCTTTCATTAATGTGGTAAGAAATTTATAAATTTTATGACTTTGATTTTTCTTCTTTTAGTTTTCTTGATTTCTGCTTTTTATTCTTTATTTCTGCTTGTTTGGAGTTCACTCCATCATTTTTTAATGTTTCTTAAAGACAGAAAGTTGCATTATTGAGACTTCCTTGCTTTTCTGATACAAATAGTGCGTTAAGTATTGCTAACCTGTATACCATAAATTTTGAATTGTATTTTTGTTTATTTCAAAATATTTCCCTTGAAATTTCAACTTTGTTCTAGAGATAATATAAAAATTTAATTTTTCAAGTATTCAAGAATTTCCTAGATTAACTCCATTATTTTGGGAATATGATTTCTGTTCTGTTAAGTTTCTCATGGTTTGTTTTTACAACCAGGATTGAATTTTTAAAAAAACAGTAAAAAGCAGAAATCAATAAAATTGAAAAAAGTGAAAAGAGAAATCAATGAAACTAAAAACTGTTTATTTTAAAATAATCATTTATGAATGTTCCACTTGCCTCTTGATATATATCCTGGTGTTCGCTGGAGTTTTGTGTAATTGTTGAGTTACAGTGAAATTTGTTTCTTCTATATTCTTCAGTTATTCAGAAAGGAGTTTTGAAATCTCTGACATATTATGTATTTTTAATTCCATTGAATCTTTTTTTATGTCCTTTGAATTCTTTAGTAGTTGCTTCCACATGAATAGATTGTTATATGATCTTGGTAAATTGATCCTTTTTTCTTATATCTCTTTTTAAATGTAAATGTCCTTATTTTAGTTTATTTAAGATTGATATGGCTATCTCAGTTTTGTTTTAATTGTTACAAGAATGATATATCTTTTTTCCATTCTTTATTTTTAGTTTTATAATGAATGATTTTTAGAGCAGTTTTCTTGTATAACTTACAAATAGCATATACTTACTTCAGTTTTGAGCCCTTTTATGAGACAGGCTCTTACAATGTAATTCAGATTGGCTGTGAACTCACTATGTATCCTCAGCTCACACCAAACTTGGGGTGATCCTCCTGCCTCTGCCTCCTAAATGAACTGGGATCACAGATGTGTGCCATTACACCAAGCTTACTTTTGACTTTAAAGTTTTTATTTTGACAAACTGTCTTTTAAGTAAAGTGTTTAAACCATTTATATTTATGTTGCTCTCTGACCAGATAGAGATCTACTATTTCTTTCCTGTTTATACCTTATGTTTCCTTTTATCTATTTCTCTTTTACTGCTTTATTTGGTTGAATTCATAATTTTATAGAATTAGATTTCTATCTTGTTATTTGATAGAATGTAAACCATATATATCAGAATTTATATTTTATCTAAAATGCATATCAACATATAGAGTTTTTAATTAGTTCTGTATATGTATATTTTTTTCTTGGTTGTGTTAAGAATTGCCATACACACATAATAGTTGACCTTTTATACAAAT
Source organism: Petromus typicus (assembly GCA_004026965.1). Taxonomy (NCBI): domain Eukaryota; kingdom Metazoa; phylum Chordata; class Mammalia; order Rodentia; family Petromuridae; genus Petromus; species Petromus typicus. Next base: position 5,468 of record PVIR01013648.1, read on the forward strand.
GGATCCCATGTCCATGGGTTCAGGTAAGAGCAGGTTGAAAAGACTGAGGCTGGGGCCAAGGATTTAGCTCAGTGGTGATTCTGGCGCCTGCCTTGCAAGCACCAGAACTGGGGTTCAGTCTGCGGTAACCACATACAACAATGCTGGGCTTGATGACTAATGCCCACCAGCATACCACATACTACAGTGCCAGGGCGTGGTGCTCACGCCTATAATCCCAGCACTCGGGAGGCAGAGGCAGGAGGATTGCTGAGTTCAGGCCTTGAGTTCAGGACTAGCCTGAACTACAAAGCGAGACCCTGTCTCAAAAAACTGAAAGAAAAAAGAAAAGACTGAGTCTGTTTTGAACATGTAAAGTCTTTTTTCTGTCGTTACTTCCTAGACAGTGCAGTATAACAACTGTGTAGTATCTGCATCATATTAGATATTATAACTGGAAAGATTACTTAAGTATATAGGAGTTATGTTATATGCACCTGCTATGTCATTTTATTTAAAGAATTTGAATATCAGCAATTTTGGAATCTGAGCTGTGTCCTTGAACTAATCCGAGATTTCAGCCATCAGACCATTTTAAAATTTTTGGTTTTAAAAATCAAACATTTTGAAGAAGAGGAGAAAGAGTAGTCTATTATATTTACTTAGGTATTTTCCATTTCTGTTCATTCTCCCATCATTCCTGAAGTTCCATCTTTTATCTGGTAACATTTTTGTTTCATAAATTGAACTTCCTTTACCATTTATTTTATAGCTGGGTTGCTGGAACCAAACTCTCTTTTTTTTTTGAGACAGGGTCTCGCTTTGTAGTTTAGGCTGGCCTCGAGCTCAGCCTCAAACTCACATCACAGCAATCCTCCTGCCTCTGCCTCCCGAGTGCTGGGATTAATGAGGTGAACCACCATGCGCGGCACTGTGGTATATGGTGCTGATTACTGCTGAGCATGAGTCTCCATGCCCAGTATTGTATGTGGTTACCGGGAATCGAACCCGGATCCTTGCGCTTCCAAGACAGGCGCCGGAACCACTGAACTAAATCCCCAGCCCCCAAACTCTCTTTATTGTCTTGCATTTGACAGTGTTATTTCTTCTTCAATCCTATGTCCCTTTACGTGGTATTTGTTGCTTTTCTTTGACTGTTTTCAAGGTTTCCTTTCCTTTTCTTTTTTTTTCCTTTGTGTTTACTTTTCAGTAGTTTGGATGAAAATTTTGCTCTCCCTCCTTCTCCCATTTTGGATTCTTGAACTTGAATCTACAAGTTTTAATACTGAAAAATTCGAGAAGTTTTTAGTTGTTGTTTCTAAAAAACTGTTTTGCAGCATTTTCTTTCCCCTCTGCCTGTAAGACTCAATGACTCAAATGTTAGACCTTGTTTTAGTCTCTTAAGACGTGAATAATTCTTTATTTTCCCCAGTCTTTCTTCTCTTGGCTGTTCATTCAGATCATTCCTAAAGTAGGACGGCTTAACTTCAGATTTTTTGACTTTGTAATGCGTTTCTCAGGGTATTGAATACATTTTTGACCTAGAATGGTTTTGTTGAGATGTAATGTGAGTTAAAAAAAATCTGTATTGTGCTTTTCTTCTGTCTTCAAGTCACTGATTCTCCTCCTTTGACATCTCCATTTTTTATATATTTCAGTATGTTTTTCTATAGTAAAATTTCCTTCTTTTTCTTTTTTGTGTCTTAGATTGCTCTGCTGAGTTCTCTTGTCTTGCTGTGTTTCAACATTGTGTGCCCTTACTCTTTGACGTTGCTGTCATAGCTGTTTTAGGATCATCACCTGATAACCCTAGTGTCTAAATCATCTAGGTTTTGGTAGTTGTTTGTTACCCTTTCTCTTGTAGAGATTTTCCTGGTTCTTTATGTGGCAAGTAATTTCGGATCATATCCTAGATATTATTACTTTATATGACTAGATCCTGTTTATATTGAACATTGGTTTAAAAGTGTTTTAGCAGTATTTAATCTACTGAGATTCCCCGCCCAGCTCCAGTGTACCTTCCTTCCTGTTCCTTGGCTGGGAAGCTGAAGTGTCTCTGCCTCCTCTGCTGCTCACTAAGGAACCAGGGGAATCACTTCTTAATAAGTGAAGGGAGAATTTAAAAAAGTAGTGATTTCAAATCCCATATTCTTTGGGACACAATTCACCTGGTCATAAAGGAGGATTCCCTTCCTAGAGCTGTAGATATTTGTTCAGCTGCTGCTGCTGCTGCTGCCACAGGATTGTTTCAGAGATTTGGCCTTGCTTGCTGATGGGGGCAAGAGAGAAAACAAACACATTAAAGAATTTGGGTTTCTCTTCTGTCTTTCACTTCTCCTGCTTCACCCACCTTTTGTTCCTTGCATCGTAGAAGACCTCTCTTGGAGCGCTTTCTGCCTATACACAGTTTACACCACTCAGAATCAAGCTACCCTCGAGGCAAAGCTGACCATGGGGCGAAAATATGGTGGGAGTTGTGGGCAAGAAAACACCTTCAATTGTGGTTTATTTTTACAGTTGACCTGATGCCGTTTATTTTTCAAGAGTCCTCATATGGTTGATTTATACATTTTATATGGGATTTCTAAGTGAATTCAGCAGAAGACAGGACAGAGGTTTCTCTGTCTGAATCAAGCCTTTTGGGTGTTTTGAGTATTTAAAGTTGTGTCTCATTCATTTACCAAATTTTGATTGATGCATTATTATTTTACATAATTATAAAAATATAAAATGCTGGAATTTAAAATTGCTTTTAGTAATTAAGGCCAACCATTTACCACTGGCAAACCCCATTCACCTTCATGGACAACTAAGATTGAATATGTACCTGCCAATTTATTAAGTTGTCTTCATGCAAAAACGTGTCAGATAAAGTTATTACTTTAGCTCCGATGTACTGTGCAGAAACAAAAGTTTAAAGTCTTTTCTTTCAAAATGTGGTCTTTCGATCAGTCACACTGCCATTTCTCTGGAAGCTTGTCAGGAATACAGAATCTTGAATTTTAACCCAGACTTGGGAATAAGAATCTGCGTTTGAAGAAAATCTTTAAAGATGGCTCATTTGAACATTCACTTTTTAGTCACTGGTATAGAGAAATAACTTGATCAAGGCCATCCTTCATTCAGGTTATCCTTTTGTTCAAGCAAGTAAGTTGAGTTTCAGTCTAGAAAGGAGTTAGGATACCAGCAAGTTGTGTACACATTTCAAATGCTGTTTGTGCTGAATCAGTTATCCTTAGAAAAAGACCCAGAGACTAATCAGAACTTCATCCTGTCATCTGATACACCAAGAGAGATGAAAAAGCAACTTGTCAGTCTTTGAAATAACATTCAGCTAGTGAAAATATAGCATCTGTTCATACTATTCCCCTTAAATGTAGTCCTGTACCAAAGCCAGAGTGGTGTTTAAAAAAACAAATCAGATCATGCTTTGCTTAAAACTCTCTACTGGCTTCCCATTGTACTTCACTTCAAACGACTGTTTACCATGGCTTGGAGGACTGGTGTTTCCCTTCCGTCCCCCCCCCCCTTATCTCAAACCGGAAGTGCTGCTCTCTTCTGTGCGCCCCAGCCTTATTGACCTTTCATCTGCTTCTTGAGCAGAACAAGCTCTGTCTTACTCACTCTCACACCTCCGCCTCCCCCTCCTGTTTGGATTTGCCTTCTCCCTGAAACTTTACCCTGGCTTTCTCACATCCAGCCTCAGTTCAGGGTTAGCTGTCATTGAAGTCTTCAATGACCTCCCACGTTGAAGTACACATGGTCGTTCTCTATAGTTTGATGTCCTTACCTAGTAGTCTGTTTTTTAGGGGCAGAAAGTAACTTACATGATTTGTTACCTCTTCCTCTGACATCACTCTCAGGAGACTATCAAGGTTAATAAGAGCCAGGAACTCATCTGTATGCACTAACATAAAGAAGAAGCCTAGGTTTTTATCAGTGCCAAATTAGTTAATTAATGTAAAGCTCTGAGAATGGGTCCAGCATGAACTTTGAAGCTGTTGCTGTTGTTGTTGTAGAAATGATAATATTTTTAGGCATTTGTAGAAACTCAGTGGAGTAATGTATTGAATATATTTAAGGTGATACCTAATTGTAAAAGCTGAGTACTGCAGGATATATTATAAATAGTAAAGGATTTTTATTTTATAGGATTGAAAAAGTGAAAATGTAGCGCTCTCATGGGTGTTTTTACCCCTTTCTCATTTAGGCAGTTATGTTCAGGTCATCATAAAGTACAGGAATCCTCAAAGTACATCTGACCCTAAAATTGTGAAGCAGTAGGGACATGGGATTGTATTTTTAACTTTATAGTTTAAAACTAGTTTTTCTGGAAAATCAGTAGCTCCTGGATATTAGATTAAAATTACTGTCGTGACTTCAAGGTAGCTCAGTAATAAAGTCCTGGCCTCCAACATGCAGGGCCCTGAGTTCAGGTCCTAGTGCCAGTGCATACATATGTGTGTACATACATACATATGTACATACGTAAATACTTTTTATTTCTAGTCTAACACTTATGAATATGAGGTAACAGCATGCTAATAGCGGTATTCAGTGTTACATGATTCTTTTGTATGGTCAGTTTATTGGTGAGGTCCTTGGAATAAACTTTCATGTTCATAGCATTCTGTACATCCTGAACGGTTTGTTTCTTTTTGTCTCTTTGTCTGTGACCATAGGTAACAGTGAACCTCTTCCAGATGCAGCATCTACAAATTGCTTCCCTTGCAAGCAGTTTACAGTCTCTGTGTGATAATGCCAAGCTGTATGATCCAGGACAAGAATACAGTGAATTTGTCAAGGCTACAAATTCAGCAGAAGAAGATAAAGTTGATGGGTAAGAACTAATACATAGATCAAATTATTTCCAAAGATAAAAACATTTGCTAATAACTTATAACTGTCATTTGCTAAAATCTGTCTGATTTAATATTGGCAGATTTAACTAATATTTTCTGAATATTTTTATATTATTTTGTGGTTTCTTAGTACATTTAAGTAAAAAACATAATTTCCTTGAGAGGAAAACTTTCTATTTTAGCACTTACCTGTATTAACCACAACATGAATTCAACATGAATTATTGAATGTACTTACAACTTCTTTCCATGTTTCATCTATAATAAGTGCAAATAACTTAAAGTTTTATTCACATATAAAAGAAGCTAAGCCACATAATATATAGTTCATTCTTAATATTTAAATTGTTGTTCATTAATTCAATAAATTTTTCTGAATATGGAGTAGACTGAATATTAAAAATGAGCTTTGTTTTTCTTAGGAATGTAAATAAACAGTTAACACCTGCATTCAGACCTGCTGATTCTTTGGAGGATGTTGCACGCCTTTCTGACAATTGTCATAAAATTGAAGAGGATAGGTGCTCGAATAGTGCAGACATACCAGGTAGTTTTCACATGAAAGTGAACACTGGCATATGAAAGCAGTTTATTCATGTGTGCTTACTAAATAAACTGGAGCTTTGGAATTGGAAAATCAGACCTTATGGCTTGCCATGTTAAGAGGCTTCTTCATAGTTGTTACCACGGTGCCTCATGAAGTCTATAATTGGTCTTTGTCAAAGGAATTGCCTCATTTTATTAATGTCAGTATTTTCCCTATGAAATTTTCCTGTAGTAAAGTTTTTACTTTAAATTTTTTTTTCTTAAAGGTCCTTCTTTCGTAAGATCATGGACATTTGGGATGTTCAGTGATTCTGAGAGTACTGGAGGAAGCAGCGAATCTAGATCTCTGGATTCAGAATCTATAAGTCCAGGTATAGTAAAAATTCAGTGACAGACTAAAATAATCCTCCTGCAGGGATTTTTTTTTTAACCACCTGGAATATACATGTATACGTATAGTCTAAAGAAGTAGAAAAAAAAAGTGAAATAAATCCTCAAAGAGGCATCAGCTAGCATAAGTAGAATATTATTAGTCTACTAGAAGCCCCCTGTATATACCTTCTTGAAAAAAATCACTACACTGTATTTTTGTCATTAATTCATTTAGGTATTCTAAATGTTTTAGTACTCATTGGTAGTGGAATTTTCCTACTTATGTAAATGGAAGCAAACTTTTATGATTTCATTCTTGTATGATTCATTCATATATTATTTCATTCATGTGTCCAAGCATTCATTTTGAGATTTATATCAATATAAGTAACTGCTTTTATTTTCACTTCTGTTCTGTTCTGTGAAGTAAGATAACGTTATCTAAATCTTGGTTGTTTTGTAGTTAATTACTATAATGAAAAAATTGCATATATTTGTAAGGACTTGCTGTTGGCTTTAATGCTTAATATATTAATAGAAAAACATTAAATAAATATATTATTGCTCTGTCCCCCCAAAAAATAAATAATTGCATTATGCCACTGCTTGTGCCTGTAACGTATTAAATTTTATAAATATATTTCAAGATACTTTGATATAAATTGTCTCAAAATCCTCAGAGAGGCAGAGTGTCTTGAAGTCTCCCCTAGTAGGTTCGAAGTGGTTACCTAGTAACTTGCCATTGATTATACAGCTAGCAGGAGGTAAGATTTGAACTCATATGATTCTCATTTCTACATTCTTTCTTCATTCCTTAACCAAATGCTGCTCCATTAGCATTCTGTCTACAAATGCTAGGACTACATGGAAAAAACTTGTTCCTTTATACAATGGCTTGGAATTTTATGGACTAAAATTTTATGACATATGTTCCAAGATCTTACGGTGAGGGAACATTGCCATCTTCTTTAACATTACTGTTCGAGGGATACTTTGAAGAGATGAGCCTAAATTTTAACTAAATATTTATAGTTAGCTTTATAAAAGCAGAATAGTTCTAGCTAGCACCAAAAAAATTAGGACATATTCTAAAACCGGCCCTAAGTTATTTGGAATCATGTACATGGCATGTGATAAAGACAAAAATTTGGAATCCAGAACACATGATAACTGGGTGACACTGGAAAAGTGCTTCTCCTGGGAAAGAGGAAACTTGAGCCCATGACATGGATTTGAGTTAGAAGGCTTGTTTGCTGTTGTGAGAAAAATGTGACCACTGGGAACTGTATGGAGGCAGATTTCTGCTCAATAATAAAAGGTAACTGGTTTAGAATGAGACAGTTATTGGGAACACATTCCAAGCAAAAACTAGCCAGCCACCCCTACATTTTAAAGAAAAATCCTTTTGAGGAAAGAATAATTCAAATTATTTCTAAAAAGTATTACTAACTCTGAAGCTCAAGCTATTAAGGTTCTGTGTTAAAGTGAATCCTTTCTTAGCTATAGATATGTTTGTAATCTCAGCAGAGTAAATAAGCCTCATTTCTATTTAGGTTATTTCCAAATGTAACAGTGCCCTTTGTGACATAGTTTGTATACTGTAGTTTTAGTTCCCGGCTGGGAATCACTGTGCTACTGTTCTCAGTTCTCATCTCTTATCTTCCTAGTACATCAATTCATGTTACTATTCAAGGATTAAAAGATTTTTGTGTATTTTAAGAGGCTTTAGATTTTGTTGTATACATTTATTAAAATAATTCAGTATTTATTGCTAACTTTACTTTTGTGCTAGCCACTTGACAGATAGTACATATAAAACAGGAAAATATAATACTGTGTGCCTTTGTGCAAATAACAATTTCTAATACTGTCAGAAGTTGCCAATAAGTTCTCATTAGAAATATAATCCCAACTTTAAATTTATTTAGAAGGGTAATATGTGATTAAATTCCTTTTGTTTCCATGGATGAGAGTCAGAAGTATGAGAATGGCAGCAGATGTTTATATTAAAACTAATAGTATGACTTGTATAATCCAAAATATAGAAGATATTTAATATTCTATAATACGTAGTCATATAATGGGATCACAATTTTCTTCTAGGAGACTTTCATCGAAAACTTCCACGAACTCCATCCAGTGGAACCATGTCTTCCGCAGATGATCTGGATGAAAGAGAGCCACCTTCCCCTTCAGAAGCTGGTGAAATATTTACCTGAATTAACACCACCAGACTATCACTGCATGATACTGGGAAAACAATAATTTTGAAGACTTACTATTTTGCTCTATATAAAACAAATTATCACAATAACTTCAACATATCCCTATAATTATTTTCAAATGAGTTAATAATGTATTAATCATATGTTTAAAATACAAATGTCAGAATATCCAGTAAAATTAATTAGACTTAAAATGAATTAACATGGTGTTAAAATAGCAGACTAGAAAACTTCTGTCTACCAAGCCCACTAGAGGTACTTACTGTTAAAAGGGTGGCAGAGGGTCAGAAATTCTGAAAAAGTTCTTTCTAAAGAAACAATGCACGGAGCCACACAGGAAAATCAGACAAGTGTATTTCACAAAGACAAGGACAGTTGTGGATATTGAAAATCATAAAGTGAAGTCACTTATGTTAATGACTTGAATTAGAGTCAAATAAACTAGTTTTGTACATTTGATACCTCCAGTTACCTTGTTTAGCATAATTTATTGTTAATAGAATATCTGATCTTCAATATGATATTGAAATATAACCCACAAGTATTATTTGTAATTTTATTATGAATTAATAACTTTGTTCTTAGTGCAAATAATGGTTACATACTGGCCTCATAACATGATTTTTCTTTGACCATTTAAAAAAATCTGACTCTTAAAACTATAATACCTATGAGTATATTTCTTAATTCTATAAAGGGCATCTTAATATAAGAAGTTTACTGTTTCTGGAAACATTATGCCGTGATAATCTTAGAGTTATCCTGGTTTGATGTGACTTCTACTTAAGACTAATCTTAGAGTTATCTTACTAGTTTGATGTGACTTCTGCTTAAGACTAAAATGTTTGTTAGAAGTGTATACTTTCCAAGGTATCTATAAATTGAATGTTTATCTTGATGTTAGAAATTTAGAAACCCTTTGCATTTATATGTGGATGATTGCAAAGTCTAAAGATTAATCAAAATACATGGTATAAATATTTTGTGATCTTACCATTCTTATATAACATTTCTGTTTTAAGGACCCAGTTCTCTTGGAATATTTAAGAAAACATTGATGTCAAAGGCAGCTATCACTCATAAATTTCGCAAATTAAGATCCCCTACCAAGTGCAGGGATTGTGAAGGCATTGTCGTTTTCCAAGGCTTTGAATGTGAAGAGGTGAGATCTTTTCAATTGCCTTAGCCCCCTTCCTTTTGTTACTATCTTTTTGTTAGGGTTTTACTTATTAGGATCCATTGCAAACATATTTTTTAACAAACTTTGCTGACTGTAAGCCCACTATAATTTTGTACTTTGTTTTTGTTGTTAAATGTATTTCAAACACTACTAGTAATACTTTTTACATTGATTTTTGCTCTTACTAGTCTACCTATATTTTGCCCAGTTGAGAATAGTTTTAAGTTGAACTAACCGGTTTTAAACTATCATTCTCTTGTAGTGTTTCCTTGTTTGTCACAAAAAGTGTTTGGAAAATCTAGTTATCTTTTGTGGTCATCAGAAACTACCAGGGAAAATGCATATATTTGGAGCAGAATTTATGCAAATTGCAAGAAAGGAAACAGATGGCATCCCTTTTATCCTCAAAACGTGTGTCTCGGAGGTTGAAAATAGAGCCTTATCTCTTCAGGTACAATGTAACCCTTAAAATTTTAAAAATAGGAACACCCGAGTGATTTTTTTTTCTCCTAGGAAAAGGAGACTTTAAAGGAAAACAATACTCTCAATTTATACTAACTAAATTTATTCAGCTTTATTTTGAAAATTTAATTCATTTGGCCTTATTAGTTTTTTTTTCTAAAATGCCAATGAAAGTTGAAATAGATATATCAAATATGTTTAGATAACTACATTTAGCCATTTATACTAAAACAGAATTTTTTTTTCCTATTCAAGGGAATTTATCGTGTTTGTGGAAACAAAATAAAAATAGAAAAACTATGTCAAGCATTGGAAAATGGTATGCATTTTGTAGACATGTCGGAATTTAGTTCGCATGACATCTGTGACGTCTTAAAGTTGTATCTTCGACAGGTAAAGATTTTATTCTTGAAACTTACTATTAAAAAACAAAAATAAAATTTAGATTTTGTTGGTAATATTTACTGTACATATTTTTATTGGCATAGATGATATTGATGTCTGATGTACAGATCAGAGGATATTAAATATATGTATAGCTTAAAGAACAGTAATAATAAAATTCATATTCCATCACCTAGCTAAGAAAATACAATATTTCTACACATTATGTTAAGACCTCCACGTGCCTCCCCAAAGTTACAGCTTCCCAACTGTCCTTAAGTCTTTCTTAATTGTGTTAAAGGAATAAATATGTTCCTAAACATAAAGAAATAAATAAAACTAATTTCTTGGTGTAATTACATTTAAAAAACTGACTTGGAGGCTCAGGAAAGGCCAGTATTCACTCTATTCTGTGAAGATCAGTAAGTGTAACAGTGTCTGCATCAGGCTGGCTTTGCCTTCACTGGTATTTTTAAAGTAGTTATTGTGGAAGTCAATAGTAAAGGCCATGAAGGTTTATCATATTTAGGGCATCAGGCAAAACTATAAGCTGTGTACTAGAAGGCTAGCAGAATTAGGAATGTCAAGAAGCTTTCCTCTTTCTCCTTGTTCAGTATTATACCTGCAGTTTGCAAAAAACCCACACTGATAGGGTGAAATAGTGGCCTTCTTGGCTTAAGGAAGCAGCTTACATAGCAATGATATGAATGTCAGTGTATCATGAGCCAAATACAAAAGTGATTAGGGCCAAGGCCAGCTGGTATTCTGTTCTTAGGGGGAAATTAACAGGTAATAGCAGAGAGAATAATGCTATTTTTTGACATATTAATCTCTAGAATTGTATTGCTCCAGTATAGATCCTTTCTAATGTACTGAGGTCTCTCTTCTGTTCTCCCCCCAGGGGAAGAGAGTGAGGTGAAGGGGGTATTATTGGGGTTGGACCTAGAGTCTCACACTGAGCTACGTCCCCAGTCATGTTTTATCTATTGAAAGAGGTCTCATGTTAGCCCTGGGCTCAAACTGGTGATCTTGGTTGCCCCAGCCACGTAAGTAGCTGAGGTTACACCTAAGCCTCCTTCTTTTGTGAGGGAACACTTCTCATATATTTCCCAGTCTTTTATTTATTCTCTTGTTTTGGTTGTGTCCCTCCTTGGGCAAGGTGGAATGGGAGTATTTGAAAGCTTATTCATCTATAAATGCCTTTATTGTACTCTCTTGATGGAAATGGAATAGTGTGGAAGATTATACTATTTTAGGCTGGAAATTATTTTTCTTTTGAATTTTGAAGGCAAAATTGTGTTTGGTTTGGGAAGAGTTTCCTCCCAAGAGGGAAGAAGTTGGTTTGGGAAGAGTTGGTTTGGGAAGAGAAAAGTTGGTTTGGGAAAAGTTTCTTTTCTTTGAAGCCTGGAATACTTCTCATTTCATTCTTAATATTTCCTATGTGGCCAACTGTTCTATCTGTGAAAGCTTACAGAATCGTTTTTTTCTCCCTGTTAACCTGAAATTTCACAACAGTGTACCTTGATGTGGATATATTTTCATTCACCCTACTGGGGACTCTGTGATCTCCCAAAATCTGGTTAATCTTTTAGTTCTTGGAACTTGTATTGGTTGTATTTTATTGATTTCTTCTCCCCATTCTCTGTACTTTCTGTTTGTATGGTTGGTAACCTGCTGTGATTTCCCAGTTCCTGTACCTTTTCTCTGTTCATCGTTCTTCTTTTTGTTCTCTCCACACTTTCTAAGAGATTTCCTCAACTTTTCACTGCTCTTATTTCATCCCTAAAAATCATGTGTTAGTTGCTAAGAACTCTGGTTTTCTATCTCTTTGCAGTTTTGTTCTTTTTTGTGTACCTAAGGATACTCAGGTTTTTTCTCTGCCTGTCCATTAAAAATATAATGTGATTCTTACATATAACATTAAATTTTCAAGGGCCATGGACTTAGCTCAAGTGGTACCAAGCCTACCTTTGAAGCACAAGGGCCCGAGTTCAATCCTGGGTACTGCAAAATAAATACATTTTGTAGTAGCCATATAAATAAAAATAAACAGATGAAATTCATTTTTATATTTTATGTAACATTAAAATACTTAAACATCAGTATTTTAAAAATCATTAATGAAGCACAATATTTCACTTTTTAAAAATATTACCTAGTCTTTGCATCTGATTTTTATTTAGAGCACATCTCTTTTTTTAAAATTGATTTTATTGGTGCATTTTATGTATACAGTGTGATCACATTCAACATTGAGAGTTTGTACCAGTACATGACACATCTTGATTCTCATTTTTTCCCATTCCCCTGCCCTTCTTACAACTCCCCACCCTCTATGTGTATAAGCTTTGTTTCCTTTTTTTACTATCAGATTTTTTCATTTCCTTCTGTACTAACCCTTACCCACCCTTTTCCCTTTGAACATTTTCTTCCTATTTCACAATACCTATCATACATTTTTTTTTTTTTTTTTAGGTTTTTTGAGACAGGGTCTCGCTTTGTGGTTCAGGCTGGCACTCAGCTCAGCCTCAAACTCACATCTCAGCAATCCTCCTGCCTCTGTCACCCGAGTGCTGGGATTACAGGCGTGAGCCACCACGCCCGGCACTGTGGTATGTGGTACTGGCTGCTGCTGGGTGTGAGTCTCCACGCCTAGTATGGTATGTGGTCACTGAGGATTGAACCCAGGTCCTTGCGCTTGCAAGACAGGCATTGGAACCACTAAGCTAACTCCCCGGCCCCCCATCATACATTTTAGAACTCATTTATACCTTCGGTTTCTCATACCAAAGAAATGATATGGTGTTTTCACATCTGTGTCGTATTTATTTCACTTATGAATATGTCCTCAGGTACATCCATTTGAGTATATACGATTCAAGTTTATCATTCTTTATGGTAGAATAAAACTCCACATTCTTAAAAAGAGAAGTAGTACTTCTTTATTGAACCTGTTGTTGATGGGCATTTGAGCTGTTTCCAAGATGCACATCTCGATTCCAACCTACCTAGTACCAGGGATGTAGCTTGGCAACCCTGCACCTGCCTGGCATGCAGAGGGTCCTATGTTTGACTAGTATGGGTGAGGTAGGGGAAGTATAATGATAATGTCGTGGTTAGTAGATACCATATTGACAGCCTAGCTTTAGACACTTCAATATTTTTCCTATCCAGTTTTATTTTCATCTTTTGTGATTGCTCAGGGTGAGAGTTGGGAATTGAAAAAAGTTGGAAATTGAGATCTCTTTGGAAGCTCTTGAACACATGATAGCTTCAGAAAGTTGGAATCTTATGGCAGAATGTTCTAGGTAGACTGAGAAACACCTGTCATGTATGTTTAGATCTGTGCTCCTGGGCTGGTCTGATCCCTCCCGAGAGAATCTTTCTTACATGTGTGGTGCCAGGAATATAAGTAGACTGCAAGATCTCTGCAGTCCTCGTGCATAAAGCCAACAAATCACCATTTTCAGACACTGTAGAATTACCCGTCCAGTGCCCCTCTGTTTACACTGTCCAGAGAAGAGATCTTCACATTTCTGGGGAAACCATAGCTGCTCTGCAGTGTAGAGTAGACACAGGATACAGAGGGCTAAGCTTTCTCAGATAATCACCCACCCCCACTTCCCAAGCATCAAGGCTTTAGTGTTGACAGTCTGGGTCTCCTTAGGATTCTGTAAAGCCTGTTGATTTCACAGGTGTTCCTCTTTCTGATAACTGCTGCATAGCACTTACTTGTCTTCTGAGCTTATATAATGCTGCTTTTAAGCGTACTATATTTCAGTGGGTTGCAATGGGAAAATTGTTGAATCTGCTGTTAGCCCAGGAATGTATTGACATCTTTTAATCACCTTTTACCAAGAACCTTCAACTGAGAAATGGAGAATGAGTATCTTTGACTGACTGTACAAATTTCATCATGTGTCGTCCTTTATTTCCTCTAGCCAATCAAGAAGAATAGATTATTAGAGTTCAATACAGTGAATCCTCATTCTGTTTCCAGAATATTGTATGACTTACACTTTCATGTGGGAAGCCATGCTCATTTCTTACAACAATATCAGAGAGCAGCTTTCATTTACGTATTAACCATGTGGAAAGCTAAAGCTCCCAAAGGTTAAGCCATCCTTCAGTGATGGAGATAGAAATTGATCTCAAAGTGGCACCTATGTTTCCACAGATAATACAGAGTAACAAGCAGCCAGGAGTATAGTGTATTTTGCAGTGCAGAGCAGAGGAAACATTGAAATTCATTTTGGCAAAGGGCTTTTATTAGTTTAAGAGATGCATTTTTTCCTTTAACTTACTTGTGACTAGTCAGGCTGTATTTAAAAATTAGATTCATGTTGAAAATGTCTTTTTTTTATAAGTTAATTATCTCTTACTAATCTTCATTTGTCCCAGCTGAAACACAGAGGTCTTATACAGTTTTGTTGTCACCATCATACCAAGAATATCCATCTTGTCAGTCTTTCCTTACTCATTTGACTTTTGTTCCAGTGTTTACTTTAATAAAACAGTGGAAGATCCTGTGGGCTTTGGGGCAATGTGAATATAATAGGTATAAGATATATGTCTATTTAGGGAGATATAAACAGAACTTCGGAATAAACAATGAGTCACTAAAAAAAAGATACATATCTATCAGGTATATTTAAATCTCATCATGCAGCGTTAAAGTTAAGATTTTTACTGATCATCTATTAACTTGTTTTTAATATAAATATAATTTATGGTAATAATTTCATATTTACTTTATAGGTTTTACGTACCTCTAGCAAACATGTACATTAAAAAGTTGGATTTAAATCTTGTTCTTATAAAAGGACATGCTAAGTCATTGAGTAGCTCACTGTTAGAGAACATACAGTAGTTGACTGTTGAGAGAAAAATAGACAAAATGTATTCCTAATGTAATTTTATTTCTTTAGCTCCCAGAACCATTTATTTCATTCCGATTATATAAGGAATTTATAGACCTTACAAAGGAAATCCAGCATGTCAATGAAGAACAAGAGAAAAAAGATAATACCGAAGACAAAAAATACCCAAATATGTGTGTGGAAATAAACCGAATCCTTCTAAAAAGCAAGGACCTCCTAAGACAATTGCCAGCATCAAATTTTAACAGTCTTCACTACCTCATAGAACATCTTAAGCGGTAAGAATTTTATATAGTAGAGCATCCACCAGCGGATAAATAGTTGTTTTGTTAAATGAAATTTACTGTTTTCACCATTTTTGAATGTACAGCGCAGTAGTGTTAAATATATTCACATGTTGAGGTGTTTTGTAAAAATGTTTCATTTTTATTATGTATTAAGGAAAGAGACATTTAATATGTATTCATGCTGCTAACATTGCTCCTTTGGATACCTCATATGCTTCTGGCTAGGTTTCTACCATCTGAGCTTATCATCTTGGGGGACAGACTTGCATACAAGCACAGTATCATATCATTATTGTTCTAATGGCTGTACACGGCATGCAGGGAAAGATGGAGGAGGAAGTAAATCAAGGAAGGTGTTGAATCAGATTTAAAAACTGAGTAGTGATTTGGTGGGCAATATACAGAACATTCTAGGTGGAAGGTAACAGACAGGGAGGTAAAACATCATTTTTCCATTTGAAAAATACAGTTAACTTGGTTAGACTGCAAACTAACCAGCAGTAATAGGAGTGAGGTAGCAAGAAAACTAGTAATAAAAATCTTACACGCTGAACACCTGAGTGTGATCATCTTGTTTCTGTACCCAATAAAGTATCTGAGCTAGGAATTTACCATGCTCAGATTTGCCTGTTAAATCTTTGAGGCAGAAATATGGAAAATAGGCTTGGAAGGAGACCTTTGCTGCAATTAAGGTGTCCTTGACTAGTGATCAAAAAGGCTGTTAGAGCTTAAAGTAAAGCCATAGGAGTAGAAGTAGCAATCAGAGAGACCATTAGGGGAATGAGCTTGGCTTGATAATTAACTGATAATTAATGACAGAGACACTTACAGTGGCATTTCAGCTTATGGTATAAGGAACTGTGAGGACTTAGCATGTCTTGAGACGGAAGCAATATTTAAGGGGTTTTTTTTCCTTTCTTCTAGTAAAATATCAGTAGTTCTTCTGTTACTTGAATATTATTGAAGTAGCAAAACTATACAATCCAATTTGGTATGTGGTAAATATTTTGGTCAAGTAATTGTAATCTTTTCTACACTTCGTAAATCTAGGCCTTCATAAACTTTATTCCTAGGCTTTCACAGCTCATTTGCCTTTGACTTTTCCCTACCCACAGTAAACCACCATTAAGGAGCTTAACAGACAAATTCCAAACGGCTTTATATTTTCTGCTTTGCAGGGTAGAAGATCATGCAGAAGAAAACAAGATGAACGCCAAGAACTTAGGAGTGATATTTGGACCAAGTCTAATTAAGCCAAGGCCTACAGCTGCCCCTATAACCATCTCCTCTCTTGCTGAATATACTAGTCACGCACGCTTAGTAGAGTTCTTCATTACATACTCACAGAAAATTTTTGATGGGTCTCTGCAGCCACAAGATGTTACATGCAGTACAAGTATTGTTGTACCTGTGGTAGAACAAGGCTCTCTTCCAAAACCTCTGTTATCACCAGAAGAAAGAGATTCAGAGCACTGCATGAAGTCGCTGTTCTTTTCTTCTAAAGAAGTGAGTTTTGGTCTTTATAGAATTACATTAGAACACTGTAATGCTTAGATTGATCTTGGAACTACTTATTTTGAAGTGTTTTGCTTCAAGTTTAAAAATTCTCTTCCCTCATCAACAGGATATCCATAGTGAAAATAATGTTTTTGAACTAGCTCGGTCATCTGAAGAATCAGAACACAAGCAAAACGCATTGGGAAAATGGGATGCGTGTCTCAGTGGTGAGTGGCTGTGTAAAAACTGTTTGCTGACATAAAACTCAGCAAGTAAGCCGTGAAGATGGTGGAGTTGAGGAAATCCAAACTCCAGAGTAGCTGAATCCTAGCCCTGAGAAAGTTGTCTTTTACTGTCCTTTACAATTAAATATCATGCAGCGTAATATCTTTTTTTATAAAAAGGTACCTTAGAGTGTGTAGGTGCTTTTTGTGCTCCTTCTGAAAATTTTTTACTGATTCTTGTTGATAAAGTCAAAGCAGAAATGTTTTGAACAGTGTGCTAATTCACAGCATCTTCTAGATTAGAGTTCAAGGTATTGCTTTAACTGCTCCTAAGGAGTCAAACCACATTCATAACACTCAAAATATTTTGACATTAGGGGGCCAGGGATTTAGCTCAGTGATTCCGGCACCCGCCTGAGAAGCACAAGGTCCTGAGTTCGATCTGCAGTAACCACACACCACAGTGCCAGGCATGGTGGCTCATGCCTGTAATCCTAGCACTCACGGAGACAGAGGCAGGAGGACTGCTGAGTTCAAGGCTTAGTTTAGGACCAGCCTGAACTACAAAAAGAGACTTGTCTCAAAAAAAAAAATTTTTTTTTTACTTTAAATTTTTTTCACAAACTTCTGGCCTGTCCTTGACCCAGTAAGTACATAATGTTTTGCATTCCTGACTGTGGACATTTTTTCTGATAATTTTATTGTTAGGAATGGTAGCTATTAAAGCTGGCAGAAAGCCTCTTTGTTGTTATAATTCTACATTTTTAACACTAAATTCTGATTTTTAAAATATACTTATGAGTTTTAATCAGATGTATAATTAAATATCAATGAGCATGGCCTCACAATGTCTATAAAGAAAAGGAGCCAAGTCTTGTCTGCTTGCTGTGAATCACTGAACTTATTAAATGAGTGCATTTGTCTGATGTGACTTTCCTAACACTTCTGTGCTATAAAATAAATAGCACTGGCCTCATATAACCTTAGCTAATGGTCTGAAAGATTAATATGACAAATGTCATAGGAATACCTAACAATGTATTCAGTTAGGATTTGATCCTAGTCCTGTATGATTCCTAAACCTAACCTTTTTTTCCACCATATCATAGACTAGAGTCCCAGTTAGGAATAGTACTGAAAATAAATAATTTAAAATATGCTGTTTGCTATACCCCAAACAGTTGGAAACATTATTTTTGTTAAATGATTTAGGCCGAAGGGTAACACACTTGCACACAGCAGCACCTCTGGGTCCATGAGGCCAGGTAGGCAGAAGCAGAGCGGGAGCTGAGCCAGGACCCAAGCAGGTAGCTGCAGAGCCTGAGCTCTTCTCCATGCTAGGTCCTTATCCTTCCCAGCGCAAGAATGGCCTCGGTGCTTGCAGTCCGGCTGCACCAGCTCACATCCCCTGGGCTCTTGTGCAGTCGTGGGAAAAGACCTGGGACACAGGTCACAGGAGCAACGCCTGGAGCCCGGGGAAGAGGGGAGGAGGTTAGACAAGGCAGTGACTGACAAGCGATGCTGCTGGGCACCTCTGCACACCACTGCCCAAGGGCTAAGAGAAGGAGCAGGTGACAGGAGGAGGCTATGGGCCGTGCCCAGGGCCAGCTGCGGTGCAGAATCTGCGTGGTGACCAGGTGCTGAGGCATCGGATGTCTCTCAGCACCGAGGAGTGTGAGCAGAGGGCCGGAGCCTTCCAGAAACTGGGGCTTTTAGGGGAGAGGGTGCAGCAGAGGGGACGGGGTATGAAGAGTCACAGGCCCTGGAGGAGAACATGGGCCAGGGACAGACTAGAGGAAAGAAGGTAAATCTGGGAGCAGCTCGTGCATGGCGAAAATGGCTTTTTTTTTTTCCCTTTTTACTTAAAATAGAACTTTTTTTACCTTGAGTTGACCTAGTAGGTGTTCTGGTTGATCAATTGATCAGCTGTGGAGAATATCCAAAGCCTCTAAGAAGTTGTGCTCTCACTGGACTGAAGGTAGCTGGCAGAGCAGACCAAGAGAGTGTTGACCAAATTCTTGGGCTTTGGGAATGCCTCCATTTGGTTGGCCTGCAGAATAGTGTAAGTTTCCTGAATCATGACTATCTTTGACCCAAAACATTGCCCATTCATGGGCACTGTATTAAAACAAGTTACTTTAGAAAATATTTTGTTTTTTTCTCCAAACATCTGATGTGTTTTGTGGCCATTTATTGTATTGATTTAGATAAATTAAAAACTAAGAATTAAAATACATCTTTAATATTATATAAATATTTAACTGCTTTGTTTTATTTATTTTTAATTGAATTTTTTATTGGTACATTTTATATACATACACATCTTGATCACACTCAATATACACATCTTGATCACAATATTGAGAATTTGTACCAGCATATGACCCAAGTTAATTTTCATTAACTGCTTCATCTAACTCAGGTTATCAATTTAGGAAAAATATGTAATAATGCTATTGTTTCGAGTGCCTGTCTGTAACTTTCCTGTTAAACATGAAGCACAAAGTTAAACAGATCTTTCTTTTTCAGACAGCAAAGTACATTTGCTTCCAGACCCAGAGGTTGAATCAGCATCCCAGAAGATGGTGGATGTTTGTAAAACCTCTAAACCACTTACTGTGAAATCTGATAGGGTAACGAACAACGTGTGGAGACATACTCCAAGGAACAAGGTTAGACCTGTAAGTTTGCCTTTAGAAAGAATCCTTGTTGCAAGCCCTCCTGGTGAGAGAGATGGCAAAAATATGGGAAATGTAAATTCAGACAAACTTCGTAAAAATCTTACCTTTGAAGAACTTAACAGAAAAGATATTCCCTCTCCTGTTTGTTCCAAATTGAATGGTTTTGACCAGCAAACTGCACAAAAAACTTGGGCCAAACAATGTGAACAAAACAATCTAACTGCCAAGACTACAGTGATAGTGCCCAGAACTCTCCAAGAAAGAGGAGCAACAGCAAACATCACGAGCAGCAGAGACAACCCCAGTGCGGCCAGCGTGCTCAGTAAGACTCATACAGAGCCGGTCAGGTCAGCACGCGAGGCCGCAGAGAGACGGTCCTCAGACTCTTACCCTCCCGCTCCTGTCAGAGGACCCAGAACACTGCAGCCTCAGCACTGGACCACGTTTTATAAACCACACACCCCCACCAGCAGTGTCAGAGGGAGTGAGGAGAAAATGGTTTCCACCACAGCAGCAGTGCCTCCCGTCTTGGCTCATACTGCCCCGGGCCAGGTGACAAAGTCACCTCTGGACTCAGATGACACGGCAGCGTGTCCTGCACAGTGCAGCAGTCGGCCTAAAGGGAACTCCGAGGAACATGACCTGCCTGATGTCACCCCAGTGTGCCAGAGACCAAGGCTAAAACGAATGCAGCAATTTGAAGACCTTGAAGATGAAATCCCACAATTTGTGTAGGGTTATAAAATTTCAGGATTTCTTTTTTGTTTTATGTTGTTTGTCTGTCTAGTGAAAGACTATTTTGACAAGCTCCCTTTGTATAGAATTGCCACAGCATGGAGTTTGTTCTTTATGTGTTATGTATGTTGGTCATATTGAATGGTAATGTTTGGAGAGGACCACATTTGTGCCTCACTGGAATCTTTAAATTCTGTGTTATTGAAGTTGTGAATTTAAAAGGGGACTCATATTTTTTAAAGTTCAGATGACTCCCCATGAAGTGGTCTACTAAATACATCCCTAAGATATAAAGTTCTCAACTAATAAATGCAGTTTGGGGAAAATCTGCTTTTTTTAAAAAAATGAAACTGCATGCTTATTTATAAAATATTTCTGGATACAAATGCCTGAAAGATCTTTTATTTGATACAAATTTTTTTCCACACAATTTTATAGTGCATCTTTGACCATTTATGCTTTTTTAGTATGTATGTAAGCTTTTATTTTTCAATTGGCAATTCACTTAACATTTTAATAATTACATAATGGCCAAAAAGCTTGCAAATCTGTATTTAATTGCATTTTAATTATCAGTTTTTATATATGTAGTAGTTAAATTATACAAAGGAAATGCACTTAAACTTTTATTTCTAAATTATATAGGTTAGCTACATCTTATTTGGCTTTAGAGTATTTCAGTACATTTTTTACCCCTTAGTTTTATCTACATAAACTTATTTTTCAAAATTTTAAACTTTTTAGCATTTTGTAGAATGGTCCCAAAAAAGTATGTTTCAAAAGTTTTTAAATTTAATTCATTTCCTCTTGATACGGTCTAGGTTTTGTTAAAACCATTCTTTTTGTATGAGATGTTTCAACTTAGGAGTCATGTTGGACTTTCTACCTAGACTATCCACCACTGAAAATTTACATTTCATCCCGCACAAGCAAAGATTTGTTTAAGTTGATTGTAAGAATACAGTTTAGTAAGTCTCATTATTTGGAATGTGAAATAAGGTATATACAATTGGACTTACTTCATTTGTAAAATAACTATAGTTTTTAGAACTAATACATCCATGTTATTTTTCTGGGTTCCATCATATTTGTATAAAATGGGATATAAAAGGGACAAAAAGTAAAGTATTTGTATGTGTGAAGTATATTTCTAGTAAATGCTTTTGTATGGCTATGTTATAATTGATAAAGATGTATATGTATATATTAACTTGTTAAATTATTTCAAGTTCTTCCAGCTTCTCTGAAATTGTTACCTCTTAAAATGTGATACTTTAAGTTTATTAACCATTGATTTACTGGTCAACACTTGGGCTCATACCTCATTTGATTAAAATGTGTAAAGTTTTTATAGAAAATTTCTTTATAGTCTGTAATGGTAAGGTCTGAAGAGACCCAGACCTTTTTTGTGCCAAAGTCTTGTTTTTAGTCTTCATTGTACAAAATGTAAGAGTCACATTGTTACAAAAACCTAAAGAGAAAATCAGAGCCAGTAGTTACTGTTGGACCTTCTGTTGTGTGCTAGAACCCTGCCACGGTCTTATGCATCGGTCACAGCAGCCTATGACCTTGAGACAAAGACGCTGTGATCCCTGTGAGGTACTAGCCTGGTGATCTCACAAGAAAATCTAATCGTACCTCACTTAGGCCATTCAGTTTAAAGATGTATTGTGGCTACTCTATTGCCAGATAGTGTTGTGTTACAGTGTTCATATAACCACAGACATCTCTAAAATGACAACTGTTGTATTATGGGCAATGTAATTTTGTGGATTTTTTTCTATCCTGTTTTTATGTATTGATGCAATTGTACATAGTGATAATTCACTTAATATGTATAGTTTAGCAGGGTTGTTACATTCACTACTGTGTAAAAGTCAGTTATACTACTGTAAATAAAAGCTTTTAGAAAGAATTTTTCAATAATAAAAAATGTTGACATACCTAAAAATCTGTCTAATGTGTAAGATCTTCATTGAGAAAACATTAGATCATATCAAACTCATTCACATGGAGCACTTTGCGATACATACAATTTAGATGCCTTGATACTATGAAGATGTTCATTTACTTTATACTTGTACAGTCAATATAATTCCAACCAAAATATTTTAAACTGTCTGAAAGTTGTGTTCATGATGCCTCATCACCCCTGTCTACTTGAGTGTATGTTGAAAAGAATGATACTCCCGGGTAACTGTAGTGGATCCATCAGGCTTAGCGTCATAGTGACATGTTATCTATCCACAGACTGAATTCACATCTTCCCAATGGCCCAGTAACGCTGTTCTCTGTCAGCGTCTCAGACTAAGAACATGGTGTATTTAGTTGCCTTATCTCTCTGCTATCTTTTAATCTAGAACAATTTTTCAGTGTTTCCTCTCATGCTATAAGGACTGTAGGCGAGTTTGCATAATTTCCCTCAGTTTGGATTTATCTAATTTTTCCTCATGATCAGATTCAGAATAGATATTTTTGTTATAAACATCACAGAAATGATGCTGTATTCTTTTCAATATGTTGTAGGAGATGTAAAATGTCAATTGGTCTCACTTCTGATGATGTTATTGTTGGTCACTTGGATAGGACAGTACCTAGTTTTTTCCACTGTGATGTTAATAATTAAAAGTACTTTGTAACCAAGCATAGTGGTATATGCTTGTGATCTCAGCTGTCTAGGAGACTGAAGCACACAAATCGAAGAGTTTGCGCAAAGGTCCTGGGTTTAATCCCCAGATAAGGAGGAGAGAGTTACTTTGAGATTATTAGAGACATATAAAATAAATGTCTAGTCAGTCATCAAATTGCCAGCAGCTCAAGTCCATTGATAATTCTTGCCTGAATCAATTATTGCTATTTTAGTTGCCAAATGGTGAGCCCATGGCTTCTGCTGTAGCTTATTGCAAGAAAGAGCTGTCCTTTTTTCATTTGCACATTTATGTCTGTGTGGACTCAGTGGATTCCTGCTTCTTTGGTTAAGTTACATTATTTTACTGTCATTTCTTTTCATCCTAAAAATTTCCCAGACTGAGTTTACAGGAGTCTCTTAAAGCTATATGTCCTTTTGATCTGTCAACATTACTTTTGGGGTTCTTTGGGCACACGGGTGTCACAAAGTCATCTGGTACCTTTTCTAAGGAACCCTGCTTTCTTTGAATAGAGAATATAGGAGCCAAGACCAAAAGTGCTTATTGTTAACTTGTGTGTCCACACATGCAGACATACAATATGTGCATTTGTGTGTGAATAGTCACAATGAGAGCCTTGAGTTCACATTGATACCTTCAATTCTACTTCAGAATCTGGAGTTTAATACAGACTTTCCCCTTCCACATTTTTAACTCCCTTTTCTCACAGAAACCTGACTCATCATCCTAACTACTCTTATTTTTTCAGTCTCCTTTTCTTTAACCTTTTGACAGTGCCAGCCAGATAAACTTGGTCCTTAGTTATGACTGCGTTGGCCTGACCACATTCATTGCTAATATGTCCATGGCATTTCACAGCACCTGGGCCACACTAGCTAAATCCCTGGCCCCAGCGATGCCAACTTGGAGCTGGGGACCTCTTCTCCCGGAAGGGAGAGAAGAAACAAATTCATAATATTTGTCAATAAGCAATTATTGACTATTTAGCTTAATAGGGAAAATTTAAAAGTACAAGTTTAAATATATTTGCCAGAAAGTTTTAACGTGGACATTCATGAAATTTATAGGAAGTTTATAGTTTTGGTCTCAGCTAAAATTCAAATAATGTTTAAATAATACTTTGCTAATGAAACCGTATTATATACTATTTTTAAATACCTTTAAATTAATCAATTATTCAGCATACAAAGTTAGCATAAACGTCAGGAACTAAGATGAAACACTAATTGGTCATGCTTTTGAATTACAAATGTTATTTGGATTATTCATCTTTGGATTTTTACAAAAATAGCTAACAATTGTGGCATACCGCATGAAAGGGTGTCAGGTTTCTGGATATGGTCCTGCCCACCTGTTACAAGATTTGTCAGGTTTCTTTCTAGCATTAAAGAACTGGGAAGCAAATTTAACAATAGACTTGCAAGCTTTTCACTGTTGAGGCAATACCAAATGATAAATAAAGGTACTGAAATATAAAAATAAAGACAGACTTTATGGCTAAGATCTTATTTGCAGTTTTAGGCCAACTCCCTGGTATGAGACTAGTTGCCGTCTGAATTAATTCTACATCTCATTTTACAACAGAACTTTCTATGTCTTTTGGCACAATAAAAACATTTCTATAGCCATTTTCCTTAAGTTTGAGAGTTCATGTAGTTATTTGCCAAAAAGATGATTCAACACAGGAGGCAAGCGCAGTGAATCAGTCTTCAGATTCCCCACATACAAGTCCAAATACATATACATAGTTTCAGAACTTGAATTACCAAGAACTTTAAGTGAGCTTCTGTTTAAAAACAATCATAAGTGCAGAAGTGTTTAACTATCAACATGTTGTTAAACGAGTGATTGTACGATGAACTCCCATATGCACCAGCCCACCCCTAACAATGTCAAGAAACCTTTAGGACTTCTCTTCCAGATCACGTGGGTAAATAGTATCTTGAGTTTTATGGTAATCACTCCCTCACTTTTTAAAAGTCTGCTTTCTCTATACTGTTTAAATATGCCAGGTTTTTGGAAACTTTATGAGTAGATTTTTTCTTTTGTGACTTGCTTTCTTGCATTCACCATGTTGCTGAAATTAATCCATGTAGATTTCTGTGTCTGTAGTTTTTCCCTCTTTGAAAATGACTAAATTTTCTATCAGATGCATGTACCACAATTTATTACTCATCCCACTGTGGATGGACATTTAGGTTACTTTCAGTTGCTTTTCCCACTGAGTAATCTTCACTGAAACCTTAATCTTTAATTTGCTTATTTTAAATAGATCTGTTTTGTGATCATCTCATTTTTTATTATGATAGGTAGTGTTACTTGCTTTTATGGGAAAACAAAGTTGCATAGCTTACTTTAGGTTGCATAGCAAATAAAAGTGGTAGGACTTGTATTTATTATAAATTATGTCTCATTTCTAAATTCATTATCAAACCAGAGCTTTCCACAAATATTTTTAGACTATTTTTCTTATTAGTTGGTAGGATACTGAAGTTCAGGGTTATCCTATCCCAACTGCAAGATTAGTGTGTGTATATAAAAGTTTCCTCATTTGGTTAAGTTTTGCTTCTAAAATTCCTGAAAGTTTTTCTGGGTTTCTGTAGGTTGCACTGTGTTAATGAAAAAACACAGCAGACAACAGTTGTCAAATTGATGCCTCCACCCACTTTGTCAGAAGAGTATGAGAAACAATTCTGCAGTAGAGCTCTTGAAAGATTAAACGAGAGAGGCAGGAATTGAAGGTGATGTCTAGCATCTACTCATAATCACAAAAAGAGTGAACAGCCCAGGTGAGAAAAAGCTCCTAAATTAAGCCACCATCTGTGAGAACGGTGACCTAAATTCCAGTTTATTCTTAGGAACATAATTGACAAGGATTAGTGACCCATTGTGAATGTGGAGTTGGGAGGGAGGAACAAGAGATGTTTATTTAACTTGTAAGCCTGAAAAAGAACTCTTAAAATATAAATGTTGCACACCACCATCTCAGCTTCTTGGGAGACTTAGAAGGATCCATCTGAGAGACCCTGTGTGTAAATAAAAAGAAAAAAATGGAAAGAAAAGAAAAATATAAGTGAAAATGAAGTTCTCTTCTTTTGGTAGATGAGGGTCAGTAACTGGAAGTGAAAGGGTGGCAGATTTCATGCTAGAACTCTGTAAGGAAGCCATTTATGATTAGAAAGGACTTAACATGCTTTACCTTATGATTTGGTGAATTTTCAAAAACTTAGTGTGTCCAAGACAAAAACCAAATCACTACTAGGATTTATTATTATTGAGATAATTGAGTTTAGATGAGCCATATAGTTCTTTCAAATTCCAATCCTAAGATTGTGTGTGGCTTTGAATTAAAGTACTACAAGAGATGTTTTTAGGCACCAGAAGTCTTAGAAGTGCTGCATTAAGCATTTTTGGCATTTTCATTGTGCTCTTGTTACTAATGTCAGCAAGGAAGCATTTAAACTTTATTACCCAGAAAACATTTTTAAATGTTGGTTGAAATTAACCCAAAGTTCTATATAAAATAAAAATACCATTAAGATATAAGAGTGAAATGTAGACATTTCAAGGAAAAGAATTAGTCACCAATAAGCCTATATTAATCAAAACTGTGAAGAGAAGCCCTATGTTGAACAGGCAAATAAGAGATGAATACTGACTGTTAATACAAGCAAAGTGTAAAAGTGATGAATTAGAATACATGACAACTGTAATGAATAAGGCAAAGAAAATGGAGTTAAAGATACTAGAAAGTTGTATCATCATCTCAGAAGTGATTAAATTTAACCAAAGACGTGCTGTGATATCAAAGAAGATAAAAGAGGAGAATTACTTAAGTAATTCAAAAGAAGACAAGATCAAATAGAAGTAGAATGGTAGATACAAACCCTTGAACAAGTAATCATATTAAATGGAAATTGTTGTAATAAACTAAAATTGGTCTAGAGAAAAAGAACAAGACACACCTTAGGTAAAGATGCATAAAGATTAAAAAAAGATAAACTTGGCAACCACTAATGAATGGATATGACTACACCAATGTCAGATGAAGCATCTTAAGAAGCATTTCTCGAGATGAAGAATGTTTCATAATGATAATCAGGAAGGTTTTGCAATTCTAGAATGTTGTTTCAAAATATTTAAGCCTTCTTGGGCTGGGGATTTAGCTCAAATGGTCCCGCGCGCGCCTACCTTGGAAACACAAGGGCCCAAGTTCGGTCCCGGTACCCACCCCCTGCCCCCCCCACACACACACAAGCCTTGACAGCCATAAAGAAAACAGACAAATTCACAGTCATAAGAGGTGCTGTAACATATTTCGGGATGGACAAAAACAATTAGTATAGTAAGAACAGTTTAAAAACTTGACTTTGAGATACAGAGAATAGTGAGCTATGACAGAATTCCTATTTAAACCCACATGGCAAAGATACCAAAGCTGACAACAAATAACCCACACAGAAATCCTCCAAACACTTCAGGGGCTTTAAATAATTCGAACTGTGCTTTGTAACCTCCAGGAAAATATGCTGGAAAATAACAACAACAACTTTATTCCTAACCAAGGTGCTTCCAAATATGCTTTGATACACACACGAGTGCCCTTTGTTGACGTAGTTTGCATCTTTTGGTTTGGCTTCCTGCCAGGAATCACTTGGTTTTGTTCCTGGTTCCCACCCCCTGTCTTCCTAATAACATAAATGAATGCCACTATTGTCTTGTAGGTTTCAAGGATTTGTGTATCTTGTAGAAAGCTTTAGGTTGGATTACATACATTTATTTATAGTAACACTCAGTGAGAACTATATATCATCACTATACTAGATGATAGAGATAGAGCAGTATTAAAGGCACCCCTTGTCTTTGTGGAGTTTACAACCTATTCTGTTAGAAATTGGCAGTTAGCTCTGAGTGGGTTCTATTTTTAGACTTACTTGGAAAAGTCAGATTTGTTTAAGTACCATGTTTTCTCAAGAATGGAGTAGCAGGATTTCCCTGTAAGTGAAGTCTAAAAATAGAAGCAAATTTTAAATTGAAGCTAATATGGTAAAACTTGTATTATTCTAAAAATGTTTTCATTCCCCATTTCTATTATTTTATGTAAAAAAAATAAACATAGCTATATCCATATTTTTTTCTTTTAAGAAACTTTTAAAACTACTATGAGGGTTGGTGATGTAATTCAGTGGTAAAGCATTTGTCTCTTGTGCACAAGGCTTTCTGGGTTTGATTCCAAGCACTAGGGTAAAAAAAGAGGAAGAAGAAAAAAGAAAGAAGGAAGGAAAGAGAAAGAGAGGGAAGAAGGTACTCAGGTGGGAAGGAAAGGAAGAGAAAGAGGAAGGTAAGAAACTACCATAAATTCCAGCTAAAATATTTCTTCAAGGGTCAGGAATGTAGCTCAGTGCCACCATGCCTGGCAAGCACAAGGTCTTGAGTTCAATTCTCAATGCAAAAAAAAAATGTCATCTGTTGCTAACTTAGGTCTGAGTCATTCAATTCAGCATCTAAAAGCCATGTGAGATTATTTAATTGATTAAAATAATGTAATATTAAATTTTTAATTCTTCATTTGCAATAGCTGTGTTTCAAGTGCTTCATAACTATGCGAGTTATCATGTTTACCAGTGCAGATATAGTACATTTCCAATCAGGGAAGAAAGTTCTAATGGTCAGGGCTGATTTAAAAAAGAATAATTACATCAAGAAACTGATATTGTAGATATGTTTAAATTTTTTAAAATAAAATGCCACCTCCATTCAGGACTAAAACTCCTAGCCAGTTATGAATAAAAGAGGATGTCTTAAAACAGCATTCCCCAACCTTTCTGGCCCCAAGGACCAGCATCATGGAAAACAATTTTTCCCCAGACTATGGAGGAGTGGCGGGGGTTTCGGGATGATTGTGCACTTTAGTTCTATTGTTGTTGCTGCGTTGTGCTGTGTAATGAAATAATTAGACAACCCAGTGTAATGCAGAGTCAGCACTTTGTTTTCCTGCAACTGGGCAATCCCATTGTGGGATGAAGGGAGACAGTGGCTCCTGCAGCAGGTTATGTCTCGTCTACTCTGTGACCTCATTTTGGTTGCAGCCATTGCAGAATACTGTGTTTCACAAATAGGATGTCAGACGTGGAGCTTTGTGGCAATCTCAGGTCATCCAGAATATATGAAGATTTTAAGTTGTCTCAGACGTATATTTAAGGCCACTATCATTTACATTTCAAGCAATTGACCTTCTTCCATCATGGAAAGTGAATTTCCCTGGCTTTAATCACAGCTCCTTCCCAATTTATGGGTCATTTGAGGTTGGGAAGCAATGGTCAAACTTTTTTGGAAGCTGAGATAGGTGATAATACACCACCTGGGAGAAAGAAGGCCCTGGCTTAACCCCACTCAAAAATTTCTACTAATATTTGGTATCCCAATGTTCATTTGTCACGCCCATAATTCCAGTTTGACTTTGAATGCCTCTGCTTTATGTGCCAACTTGAACAGAGTTGTCATCTTCCCCTGAAGTGATTGAGCTCATCAAGCAGGCTCAATATATCATATGATTTTGCCACCTTTGCTTTGTTACTGAAGTGTTTTGCCAGGAGCAGCTCATATAAAACAAAAACTTTGGCTGGTGATCTACCTTTAAGAAAAGCCACTTACTTCCCTGTAAGAAAATGAGTAGCATACGCTGAGTCCATTTCCTCATAGTGCTCCATGAACAGAGGTGAGTTAAGGGTCTATACTTTAGAGGAATGGATAACTTTAATCATATCTTGCAAAACAATGTTAAGTTGAGGGGACAGTTTTTGGCTAGCTGCATTTCTCTATATTTGACAGTGTATAGATTACATACGGTGATGTCTTGATCTAAGTAGTGAAACCAGTCATGTGTGCCACTCCATCCATGTATATACTGACACAAAATGATGTGTAATCATTCAAAAACTTGAATAGTTGTGCAGCTGTGGTCCTGGTTGGCAATAAAAGTACACATAACATATCCCAGGAGCATCCTCCTGAAAAAAACACTGCACAAAACTAGGCCTTGTTGCCTTCTTTGTCAATACCAGTAGATTTACCAACTTGAATTTTGCACCACAGTAAAAGATTAACCCTATCAATTGTGCCTAGATATCCTGTGCCAGTGTGTCAATTCATCTAGCTATTGTGCTAGCAGAAAGAGGAATGTGTGCTACCTAGTGACCTTCAGCCTCTCCTAAAACCTTGCAACAAATATTCTGAGCAGCATGGAAGGATCAATTCTTCACCAGTAGCAATGAGTTTCTTAGCTCTAGCAATGTGGTCATCTGCCGAGAACGATGCTCCTAGTGAAGATACATTTGACAAAGTGGTGGCTTTCAATAATTGCTTCCGTTCTTCATGTTCATATTTTATCCTTTGAAAAATTCCAAAGGCTTGTCTTAATGTTAGGTATGTGACCTCCATGTGGCAAAGCAGTTTTGAAGGTTTTCTGGCTTTGTTGGTCCCCACAGATTGTACAAAGTGTGTCTGGAGAATACAAGTCTCCTGGTGCAATGAAGACAGTTTCAGGAGGACTCATATTACGTTCTGAATTGCAGCTCTGTGGTGGGTGTCTTAGTCTTCTGTTGTTTCATCACTAGATCTTCTCCCTTTTTCAAGAAGCTCTCCTGTGACATTTGTTACTCATTCAACTAAGGTTAGATGGAGGGTCTACAAAACTGTGGCTGAGACAAGTGCATGGTGTAAGAAAGAGGCACACAATACCAGGCTGTAATCCCAGCACTCAGGAGGCAGAAGCAGGAGGACTGTTGTGAGTTCGAGGGTCACCTGGGCTACATAGAAAGCTCAGAGCCAGCCCGAATTACAAAGTGACACCCTATCTCAAAAAAAGAAAGAAAGAAAGAAAGAAAGAGGCACAGAAGGAAAATAAAACAATGGGCAGGACACAGATGGGCTAAACCAAGTGTCAGATTCTTTCTTAAAGCCTGTGGCTTCGTTGTCGCCTGCCACTCACTGATAAGACTTCGTGAGTATGCCAGCAATTGATTATTACGGTCTCTGCACAGTCAACCTGCAGCTGCGGTGCAGAATCCGCGTGGTGACCAGGTGCTGAGGCATCGGATGTCTCTCAGCACCGAGGAGTGTGAGCAGAGGGCCGGAGCCTTCCAGAAACTGGGGCTTTTAGGAGAGGGGGCGCAGCAGAGGGGACAGGGTATGAAGAGTCACAGGCCCTGGAGGAGAACATGGGCCAGGGACAGACTAGAGGAAAGAAGGTAAATCTGGGAGCAGCTCGTGCATGGCGAAAATGGCTTTTTTTCCTTTTTACTTAAATCACGTTTTTACCTTGAGTTGACCTAGTGGGTGTTCTAATTGACCAGTTGATCAGCTGTAGAGAATATCCAAAGCCTCTAAAAGCTGTGCTCTCACTGGACTGAAGGTAGCTGAAAAAGCAGGCTAAGAGAGTGTTGACCAAATTCTTGAGCTTTGGGAATGCCTACATTTGGTTGGCCTGCAAAGTAACAAACTCCTTTGTTATTATCTTTTGGTTAATGTCTGCCTATTAAAATCAAGACAGACTTTTGACCTAAAAATATTATGTCTACAGATTTATCCCATGGAAATATTTCTTCAATTTATCGTAAAAGAATTTCAAAGGGCAAGGTTTCAACTGTGTATTTCATGGATTTTTTGTTTGTTTTTTTTTCTGGTTTTTTTTTAGACAAGGATTCACTTTTGTAGTTCAGGTTGGCCCTGAGCTCACTATATAGCCCAGGCAAGCCTTGAACTCAGAGCAATCCTCCTGCCTCTGCCTCCCAAGGGCTGGGATTACAGGAGTGAGCCACTATGCCCACCATTGTGGTATGTGATATTGATGGCTGATGGGTGTGAGTTACCACACCCAGATTGTGGTATGTAATTACCAGAGATCGAACTCAGGACCTTGCACTTTAAGGCAGGTGCCGGAACAACTGAGCTAAATCCCCGGTCCTTTCATGGTTTTTTATTACTTAATTTAAATATACACACATGGTCATGCATTGCATAGGCACATTCCCTCCACAAGGAATAACAGTGGTTCTGTTAGATGATGTTGCCTGGAGACATTATAGCTGCCTGAGATTCCTTAAGTATGTGCTATGATGTTTGTACGTGAGCAAATTGTCTAAGAACCCATTTCTCAAAACTGAGGATGGTCATAAGGCAATTAATGACCATCTAGCTATTTCTTCATTAAAAGTGTACTCTCTCCCAGCCTACTGGCCTTCCTCCTTCCCCAGCCACCAGTGCTGAGACCACATATGAGCACACCACACCAGTTCCAGTGTGTGCTGTTGACATCACTTTATATATATATATACTTCTGTTGAGTAGGTAAAAGTTTTGCCTTCTAAGTGGAAAAGAGTATTCACTAATTTCCTATATCAACTTACTTAAAATTATATAATTTCTCTGTCACTGAGAATGAATCCATCTGTCAACTCAGGCTTTCTTAAGTGCCGTACCAATTTGCTATTCCTTTCTGCTATTCTTTCTTTCACTTTTCAGATAATGTATAACTATTTGATCTAGAGCTCGTATCATCCCTCCCCTGAAACAGTGGGAAAACTCTGACCCATTGCCTCTGAAACCCTACTGGAAAGTGAGGCACCTCGTGTTGTACACTCCAAAGGTAAAAGACCAGGCCTGTAAGTTTGCCCGATGGTAGAGTACTTCCTCCAAGACCTCCTCATGAAAGTCATGGTAGAAGTGAAGAAAATGTAAATTAAAATGAGTTTTGCCAATGTTCTTCCACAGAATCTGGATTATTGACACATTGCCCGGGGTGAAACTCTCAAAGGAGGCTGAACAGTTTGCGCTGCACACAGGTTAGTCTGACCTCTAAGCATATTGTTCTTCTACTGTCCTGTGACACAGTATAGTGTACACTACAAAAAATACTGATTTTTAAAAGTTGAGCATGGTGGCACATGCCTGTAATCCCAGCACTTAGGAGGCCAGCCTAGGCTACATAGCGAGACCTTGTCTCAGAAAAAAAGAAATATTGATCTTAATACAATGTGTATTGATAATTCATTAGTCAAATATTGTTTTAAGTACTTTTCATCTCTTGGTACTTTTAGTACTAGTTTAATACTTTTCATCACCAAACTAATGAGCTCTGTTTCCCATTAAACTGTCTCACAGAAGCAGCAGGAAGTAGTTTCACTTTGTAGACTGTAAATACTTAAGAAACAGTTTTTCTGACTAAACCTGTTTTTTAAATCTCTCCAATAAAATATATACTTGTAAAAAGACCTGAGGTTTTATAACAGTTGTCCTCTGTTAAAATATAACAATATAAACATAAAATAAATTTTTATTTTCCAATACAATTGATAGTAACATTTTCTAGTATTTTTCGTAAAATAGTCAAAGGTTACCAAATATAGTTACATTTTTCATTGTAGATTTTTATATTTATCTTTGTTTTACAAGTGACTATCATCTTATTGCAATAAAATATGCATGTCAGCTACTTTCTTATCATGTGGTTTAAATCTTATGTGGATTTTTATGTTGATGGTCTTTTGGGATATAGGCTTTGACAAGGAAATTATATATTTCCTATCAAATTCAATACTGATAACTTGAATATTTTATATAATGGTGAAATAAGTTCAGACTATATTGTAGGTTTTAAAAATATACATACAGGGGCTGGGGAGTTAGCTCAGTGGTTCCAGCGCCTGTCTTGCAAGCGCAAGGAGCAGGGTTCGATCCCCGGTAACCACATACAATATTGGGCGTGGAGACTCACGCCCAGCAGCAATCAACACCACATACCACAGTGCGGGCGTGGTGGCTCACGCCTGTAATCCCAGCACTCGGGAGGCAGAGGCAGGAGGATTGCTGTGATGTGAGTTTGAGGCTGAGCTCAGGGCCAGCCTGAACTACAAAGCGAGACCCTGTCTCCAAAAAAAAAAAACACATACAACAAAGCAGAAATATTGAGAGGATTAACTATTATTGCTTCAAAATCATATCCTGTCTACTCTGACTTCTATGCGTCTCATATCTCAAAGATCAGCTTAATTTCATTTTTTCATTGTAGAAAAGATACCATATAGAACTATCAACATCAAAGAATATAGAAAAAGCTGGGTGTGGTGGCCTGTAATTCCTGTTAATTGGAAGGTTGAGGTAGTAGGATCCTAAATTCAAGGTCAGCCCAGGCAACTTGCCAAGATCCTATTTCCAAATAAAAATAAAGACAGCTGCCTATGTAGCTCAATGGTGACGTGTTTGCCTAATGTGCATGAAGCATGTGGTGCTGGATTTAAACTGCAGGGAGGGTCTGTAAATGAAAGAAAGAAAGAAATGCCCACAAATAAGTACAATATGATTTTAAGTTTTTTTAATGATGATATAAGTTGCTTAAATTTATTACATATTTGTAGATTACAATTATATGTAACATACACGTAAGTCATCTTCATTTGCATGCCGTAAACATATAGAACAGTATAGAGATCAGCTTTGCTTCAGCTTGGTTCTGAGTAGCTCAGTAAATCATGTTACTTGGAGTAGAGTTCAGCCTGCTTAACACACTCAGAGC
>PVIR01013649.1:0-41838 GCA_004026965.1 Petromus typicus
TTATTCAGCCATAAATAAAAATAAAATCAAGTGATTTGAAGAAAAGAGTATAGATCTAGAGTTTAATGTATTAAGCAAAAAAATCTAGTTGTAGAAAGACATATGTAACAGGCTTTCTTTCATGTGTGGAAGACAGAAAGAGAAATAAAACATGAAATTGCAGAGACTATTGAAAGGAAGGGAATTGGACAGGATGACAGGAAAGACAAACAGCATAACAGGAGGATGAAAATGACAAAAGTATATTATATAAATATCATGATTATTGTATATAAGTAGCATGAACTAAAAAAGGGAAAACAAATGAAAATATAGAAAAAATAAAATGTATTTATTGATTATTGAGATAAAATATCACTTAATGATGAATTGAACCATAGTTGGTGAATTAAGTATCCTTTAGTACAAGGACTTGGCTTAGATAAAAAGTAAATAAGTTATATTTTTTAAAAAATTAAGCAAAGAAATGCATTAAAACTAGAACATTATTGTTACTCATTCAGATACTTCATATAATAAATATGTATTATCACTGTATTCTAGGCCTTATAAAAATATTAAGTACAATAGGCAATGAGTTATAATTACACATCTTTTAGGAAAACCTATGAGAGTTCATCTTATTCTTTGTTTCAATTTACCAAGACCAGGCCTTTCCAACCAGTGGAGATGTTCTGAAAACTACAAGGAGGTCTGAATTTGTTCTTTCCTAATTATTATTATTTTTTACTATTCACAAATGTCAGACTTCTATCATGGTCTAACAACATTTCCATATTCTCTTACTCTCATATATCTTTTACAAGCCTTTTCTCCAAGAAATAATTGAAATAACTAATCATATTTGACACCTGATTTTTGGAAGACCAAAAACCATCCACAAAGGTATCTCTGAACTAAGACAAGTACAAGATGTGCAAAGAAGCAAATATAAATAATTTCATTAAATATCACAAAAGCTATGTAAATAAGCAGTTCTGATAACAAAGGTATGTCCTACTGGCAAAGCTGGAAACAGTCACCATTTAAACTTTTTTTCCGTAATTACTAGAGGATGGATCAAATTTAATATTCACCACAGCTGCTTTGTTTTGCCCATATAGAGGCTTCTTTTGTCTAATTTAAAATTTAATCCAATTGGTTAATACCAGGTAGGAAAATGCCAGACAGAGAAGGGTGTAGAGCACCATGTAGAAAATGAAGAGACTGTCTAGGAAGCAAGAGGAATAGTGTCCTCCCCAGTGAGGTGGCAGGAGTGACTGACCAGGCCCCGGGAGAGCTCAGAGGGCAAAGCTCTTGGATTTATTTTTCCTTGCTGTGGTGCTGATTTGCAGCTCTAGACTTGTCTTTTTGTATTTTGACCCACAGAAATGTATTCAACAATCAAATGTTTGGTGATGACTGCAAATCTGCATCGTGGGTTCAGTTTTGTACCTTTAGTCCAGGTCCCCCTATTTTAACAAAGTACATGACAAACAGCTAAAATTCTTATACTATGAACAGTTCTCTACTCCATTATCACAGAGATCATAGGCTGGAAGCTGACACTTCATCTATGTGCATTTTCCTTTCCCTGCCACTCTGCTGTCTGCACAGTTTAAAAATTTACTAAAAGCTATAGTTACTCTATTTAAAGCCTTTCAAACCTAATCCATGCTTTCCCATTACTCTATGGTTTTGGTCTCCTTATAGAGTTCAGTTTTTCCTCAGTTCTAAAAACAAAACAAAACAAAACAAAACAAAACAAAACAAAACAAAAACCCCACAATGCCATCACTCTTTCTCTCTCTCTCTCTGTTGTTTCTTACTTCAACACTTTATACAGCTATGGACTCTAAAATTGACATCTAATTGATTTAATGCCTTGTTCAAAAATACTTAAGCAGATCATATATATATATATATATATATATATATATATATATATATATGCCTTTATTACATAAAATATTTAATTTTTATTTTTCTTAAATTTTTGTTATTTTTATATCTATTACTTTATATCTCAATCTTGTCTTCAAAATGTAAACACTCAGATATACATACCTTTGTTCACACACATACAGAACTCTTATCCTACTATTGATTCCTAGGTCACTTTCCCTCAAATTTCTCCTGTAAATGAAGCCATATTTCTTACTCTTCGGTCTGTCCTTTGCAGTGTCTTTTCAGGGCAGCCACTCCATTAGGTTTGACAGAGCATGAAGTTCTTATCTAAATGTAGATGTGTCCTTCATAATGTGAAAACACCCCTTGCAAATCAGAAGCCCTCAGTTGTATGGACAACTGTTTTTCAGTTTATAATTTGAACCTGCATAGGACTCCTTCACTATGGTCATCCATACAGATAACAAAGCCCCCAGTGTTCACATCCATAGAGCACAGTGAAAGTAATCATAAAATACGATCACTTTATGCTGGATGGCAACTGATACAAAGAAATAAATAAAAGAAAAAAAGTTATACCAATAAGTCAACTCTGATTTCTGGGATCATTCTAGACACAGTGAGACCTCTGGGCAGCCATTTGCTTTTAAATGTGTGTCACCATAAAAAAATCTAGACAACTTTTAGATACATATTTGGAATGAAAAACTAAAGCCTTTAGATATCAATAAACAGTTAACTGGGTGGTCAAAATATATGGAGTTATTTTGCAGTAGGACACTAGCTATAAAAAATAGCGATTTGAGTCACTGTTCAGGTAGCAAATATAATGTAACAGGAGAGACAAGATGACAGTTTGATGTGAAAAAATCCATCAACCCACATGGTTTGCGTGACATTGATTCTATGGGATGGCTCGCACCTATCCATCCAGTGCAAATTTTATGAACTCAGACATTCAGTGCTTTCAGCCTTATAGATAAAATGGTAAAAGGGAACAAAATTTGCTTGGATTTATTCAATGATGTATCAATTTTCAGCTGCCACCATCTACTAATATGGCAAGAGAGCACAGGCAAACACCAAATAAAGTTGATGTGATTCTGAAATTTGGTGGATTTTAAAAGAAACAGAGAGAATACAAGAAGCGTGCAGTATGTATCACTTTTCCACTGAATATATTGCTTTAAATGGTGTCAGACTTTTAGCCCTCTAAATTTCAAATAAATTAAATATACTTCTATTTGAAGTCTCATTCATATATTCCAAAATAGTATGATAAATATTATTTTCTAGATATTACATTTTATGTTAAAGGGTAAAAAGAAGAGAAAAAATAATTCTGATTTCAAGAATCATCTGGTGATTGTGAATATCAATTGAAGTGTGACATCTTTTGACTGTGAGAAAAAAGTACAGAATCTAAAAGCATGATGTTTGGGGATGGGGATTTGGCTCAGTGGTTCCGGCACCTGTCTTGCAAGTGCAAGGACATGGGTTAGATCCCCGGTTAACCACATGCAATACTGAGTGTGGAGACTCACGCCCAGCAGCAATCAGTACCACATACCACAGTGCCGGGCATGGTGGCTCATGCCTGTAATCCTTGCATTTGGAAGGCAGAGGCAGGAGGATTGCTGTAATGTGAGTTGGAGGCTGAGCTCAGGGCCAGCCTGAACTACAAAGCGAGACCGTCTTAAAAAAAAGCATGATGTTTAAGTCCATAATATTGTAATTGTTTTTTCATCGAAACACTTTTTCCTAACAGCTTCCAGAGTATATACAAATTATACTAGTTATTTATGCTTTTTAAATGTCCAAAAGGAAAAATATAATACATTTCTCATAGAGAGGCAAAAGCAAAAATAATTAGTAATAATATAAATGGCTGAAAACAGAAACTAAATTGTTACTAATGATTAATAAGTTTGTTTTAAAATAGTGATGAGAGTGATACAGTGAGGGAGATTTGGTAATATAGATGCTGAGCTGCTTGCTTTTAGTAAAGGTTTGAAAAAGTTTCCCAGGGATATTTCTTGTCCTAGAATTTTGAAAAATGGGTAGTAACTTCCAGGGTGACAAGTGGTCAGTTTTTTTAAGCAGAAAGGGCCAGACAGTCTGAGCAAGAGTAAATAGATGTGACTTTGAAACACAATGAAAAATACAGCAGAAACACTCATCAGGAAATCTATGGAATCATTTATTTAGATGGACTGTTAACCTATCTGTAAGAAAGTTACTAAGGAGAACTTACAGCATTCTAAATGTCCAGGGCTAACTAAACTCTCTCCTGGCATCCACACACACTTTCTCCCTCCATTTTAAATTATATCCACAAAACTAGTTGTGTTTATAAAATAAAACTAGTTCTAAGCCATTTCAATTATTATAAGTAATTATCTAAGTAATATAAAAATAACACATTATCAAGCAGCGAGTAACAAGCAACCCTCTTCCTTTCCCTTATATTCTCTCCAGGACACACACTCTTGGGGCTGATAGCACCTGGACCCAGGTGGGGCAGCTTTCATCTTAGCATCGCTCCATGAGTCAGTCCCAGCCTCACATCCTGCTCACATATCCT
Source organism: Petromus typicus (assembly GCA_004026965.1). Taxonomy (NCBI): domain Eukaryota; kingdom Metazoa; phylum Chordata; class Mammalia; order Rodentia; family Petromuridae; genus Petromus; species Petromus typicus. Next base: position 4,472 of record PVIR01013649.1, read on the forward strand.
AGATCCAGCCACTTCTGGACCAACCCATTATGATGTCATGAAGCTTGGGGAGGCAAAGAGATACAACCCATAATAATGTATAATTACAATTTTATAGTCAAAGTAGAAGTGAAAAGATACTAGTTTGATATTGGAATGGTAATTATAAACACTTTGAATATATCTGGCAAATTTATCTTCAGAATTGTTGTTCTTCGAGAGATCAAAATGGTAAAATATAAATTGTGACAAAATTTTAGAAGTAAGATAATATCAGACTGTAATTACCAATACTGTACCCAAAGGAAATAAAATCAATGGACTCGAAAGCAGATGTTTGACAAAACAAGTATCTATGATTTATTTAAAATTCAATGTTGATAAGCTTAAATATAATTACAATTTATTTCTTGCTTTAGCAGATAGCTTAACTAAATACTGCTACTACAACTAATGCTGCTTGCATTGTTACTGGTACTACTGCTATAAAAACTTTAAGGAAGTTTCCACTGTACTGGGTTTAAGTTAATTTTATCAGCATGGAATGTGTATTGAAGTTGGTTTAAAAATACTAAGCTGGAGAGCTAAACTAGGTCAGTAGTAAAATACCAGGTATGGATTTCTAAAAGTAAAAAGAAGGACAGAAACAAAAACTTTATAGGTACAAAAATCAATTGCTAATAAAAGGTGCTGATGTTTTTCTTTTAGAATTACAAACACATTCAGTAGTTGGGCAAAGTCTTTTAATTTACATAGTTTTGCAGGACAAATATAGTTAACCACAGTTTTCAAACAGATAAAGTTTACAGAATCTGAAGTATAAAATAAATTTTTGGTTTATGGGATCTTTCCATATGTACTTTCTCTGTTCCTAAGAACATACATGTTTTACATATATGTAACATACAAGCATTGCTCTCTGTTTAAAATTTTCCTTGATGTCTCCTAAATTAGCTTGTTAAACATGTATTTTGGAGAAGCATTGTTAAAATATTTAAATTAAATCATATTATAGAATAATGCATGTCACCTCCTAGGTCACAAATTTTAAAAAAATTCTCCCATATCTACCAAACATGTTTTAATTAATATTAAGCTTTGTTGAGCAAGTAACTGAATTAAAAGCTTTTGTTACATAAACTTATGACATTATTGGTGTTTTGAAATATATCATAACTTCCTCATATGCAGAGGATAACACTAATTTTATTTTTCTGAATTTTACTTTATATATAAAAGTCTCACTTAGTATTTACTATTTTCTATGCAAATATCTTGTTTTAACTCTATCTGAAAGCTCTATCTGAACTTATTTCACATCTTTCTTACTTCTTCATGTCTCAGAAGAACTGTTAGCTCAGTCATTTTGTTCAAGACCTCAATGTTATCTCCTTTAATGACCAATCTCCTCTCCGTTTCCCAGTTTTATCCAACTCCTCTCATTTGCACCAATGCATTCTTTATAGATGTTGTATGTCAGGAACTCAGATGGTGTCGAAAGAGATCTGAGTTTCTGGGCATTAGAGTAGCTGCTTAAATAGCTCAAAATGAAAATAATAGTGAAGTCTTTCCACATCTTTAAAATGGGCTCATGTGAAAAAAGTGCTAATGTCCTGTTTCTTTGTCCTCTGTGGAGTGTAACCAGTTGACAACGAGAAAGAAATGGAAGTAATCCCTGTGAATTGAAATTCAGAATAAAACAATGAATGATGATAAAGATATTGCTTTTGGTTCCCCCACCTTGGGTCTCACTCTCAAGGAGAGCTCAGCACAGACACAGTATGAAAGCCTTCCACTAAGCCTAAGGGAAAGATGCGTTCAAATCAAGGTGCATGATGGTCAAGAAGTACAAGCACACAAAACCATGGCCAGCCAGGGGTCCCTAGTGCTTGACTGCTGCTCCTTCACTGCCTGGGTAGAGCATACTGTGCAGAGGAGTGCAGGTGAGCATTTCTTTTCTTTTCTTTTCTTTTTTTAATTTTTTAATGTTTATTGGTACATTACATATATGCATGATGATTGCACTCCATAATGGTGATTTGTCCCAGTATAAGACACAAGTTAATTCTCAATGTTTCCCATAGCCCTACCCATCCTACCGCCCCCCCATATACATAAAATTTGTTTCCTTAATTTTTTGTCGCAATCTCATCATTTTTCCCCCTTCACAGTATTCTACATGGAGCATTTTCTATTTCACAATATATAACATACAATACTAGGACTCATTTACATCTTTATTTTCTCATACCAGAGAAAAGATGTGATATGCACCTATCTGTGCCCTATTTATTTCACTTATTAGGATTTCCTCGAGGTATGTCCATTTAAGTATAAATGATTCAAACTTATCATTTTTTGTGGCAGAGTAATACTCCATTTGGTAGAAGAACCACAGCTTTCATATCCAGTCTCCAGATGATGGACACTTGGGTTGTTTCCAAGATGTAGCAATCACAAATTGGGCAGCTATAAACATGGGTGTACATATGTCACTGAGATATGAGTCTTTTAATTCTTCTGTGTATATACCTAGCACGGCAATGGCTGGGTCAAATGGAACCTTCAATCCTAGCTTCTTGAGGAATCTCCAAATTGATCTCCGCAGGGGTTGTATGAGTCTACAGTCCCACCAACAGTGGAGAAGGGTTTCTTCTCCACAGCCTCGTCAACATTTACCATTGGCTGAATCTGAAATGGCAGCCATTCTACATGGAATGAGATGAAATCTCAATGTTGTTTTCATCATCTCTCAAATGACTAATGATGTTGAGCATTTCTTCATATGCTTCTTAGCTGTTCTTACTTCTTCCTCTGAAAAATATCTGTTCATTTCAGATGCCCATTTTTAAATTGGGTCTTTAAACTTGGGTGTGCTGATTTTTTTGAGCTCTTTATATATTCTAGATGGTAGCACTTTGTTTGAGGAACAGCTGGTAAAGACTTTTTCCCACATTGTTTTTTGCCTTTTTGCACTGCTGGTGGTTTCCTGTGCTGTGCAGAAGCTTTTTAAAAGAATGAGGTCCCATTTGTTGATTTCCTCAGCCAATTCCTGTGCTATAGAAGTTTTGTTCATGAAGTCTTTCCCTAAGTGAATGTCTTTGAGAGTTTTACCTAATCTGTTTTGCAGGTTTAGAGTGTCTGTTTTAATGTTTAAGTCTCTTATCCACTTTGATTTTAGCTTGGTACATGGTGAAAGAGTTAGATCTAGTTTTAGTCTTTGTCAAGTTAAAGCCCAGTTTTTCAGCACCATTTGTTAAAGAGGCTATCTTTCCTTCACTGAGGATTTTTGGCTCGTTTGTCAAAGATGAGGTGGCTCAGTGTATCTGTAGTAGTTTCTGGATCTTCTAGTCTACTCCATTGTTCCTCAGGTCTGTTACTTTGCCAGTACTATGCAGTTTTTATCGCTGTGGCTTTATAGTATAGTTTCAGGTTCGGAGTTGTAATACCCTGCACCATGTCCCTATTTCTTAGAATTGCTTTGGCTATTCTAGGTCTTTTGTGGTTCCAGGTGAAAGTTTGGATTGTTTTTCTCTAGATCTGTGAAATATGCTGTTGGGATTTGAATCGGCATTGCATTGAATGTGTAGAGTAGTTTTGGGAGTATAGCTGTTTTGACAATATTAGTTCTTCCTACCCAGGAGCAAGGTATGTCTCTCTGGTTTTTGATATCATCTTCTATCTCCTTTTCCAGAGTGCTATAGTTTTCAGAGTAGAGGTCTTTCACCTCCTTTGTTAGATTGATTCCTGGGTATTTTATTTTTTGGGGTGCTATTGTGAAAGGTACTGACTCTCCAATTTCTATCTCAGTGGGTCTACTATTTGTGTATACGAAGGCTATTGATTTTTGAACATTGACCTTGTAACCAGCTATGCGGCTAAAATTGGCAATTAGGTCCAGCAGTTTTTTAATGGAGTTTTTAGGGTCCTCTAAATGTCATCAGCAAATAATGACAATTTAACTTCTTCTTTTCCAATCTTTATTCATTTTATTTCTTCATTTTGCCTAATTGCTATGGCTAATATTTCCAGAACTACATTGAACAGAAGTGGTGAGAGAGGATATCCTTGTCTTGTTCCTGATCTTAGTGTAAAAGATTTCAATTTTTGACCATTATTATGATACTGGCTGAAGGTTACTCGTAGATAGCTTTTATTAGCTTGAGATATAGACCATCTATTCCGATCTTCTGTAGGGTTTCAAACATAAATGGGTGTTATATTTTGTCAAACGCTTTTTCTGCATCAGCTGAAATGACCATATGATTTTTGTCCTTAAGCCTGTTAATACACTGTATAACTTTTATTGATTTATGTATGTTTAACCATTCTTGCATCCCTGGGATGAATCCAACTTGGTCAGGATGTATAATCTTTTTGATAATTCTCTGTATTATGTTTGTCAGGATCTTATTGAGGGTTTTGGTATCGATGTTCATTAGAGATATTGGCCTGTAGTTCTCTTTTTTGGTTAGGTCTTTCTCTGCTTTTGGAATCAGGGTAATGGTTGCTTCCAGGAATGAGTTTCGGAGTACTGCTTCCCTTTCAATTTAATTGAAGTGTTTCAGAAATAGGGGCACTAACTCTTCTTTAAAAGTTTTATAGAATTCAGCAGTAAAACCACCAGGTCCAGGGCTTTTCTTTGTTGACAAGTTTTTAATTATATTTTCTATTTCACAGATTGTTGTTGGGGCATTTAACATTTCTATATCTTCTTTATTCAGCTTTGGTATTTCATATTTGTCTAGAAATCTATCTATTTGTTCTACATTTTCCATTTTATTGAAGCATAAATTTTCAAAGTAGGTGTTTATTATCCTCTGGACTTACTCTAGGTCGGTAATAATTTCTCTGTTCTCATTCCTAATAGCATAGATATGCGCCTTTTCCTGCCTTTGTTTAATGAGGTTGGCTAAGGGTCTATCAATTTTGTTTATCCTCTCAAAGAACCGACTTTTCGATTCATTGATGTTTTTGAACCATTCCCTTGGTTTCTATTGCATTAATTTCTGCCCTGATCCTTATAATTTCTTGCCTAGTGTGAGCTTTGGGTTTGTTTTGCTCTTCTCCTTCTAGTCACTTGGGGTTCAGCATTAAATTGTTTATTTGAGCTTGCTCCATTTTCTGGGTGTAGGCTTTCACTGCTATGAATTTTCCTCATAGAACTGTTTTCATTGTGTCCCATAAATTTCTATATGTTGTACTGCCATTATCATTTAGTTGTAAGCACTACTCAATTTCTTCTCTAATGTCTTCTGTGACCCATTGGTTGGTCAGCAGAGTGTTGTTCAGTTTCCATGTGTTTGTGAAGATCCTGGGCTTTCCTTTGCTATTCAGCTCCAATTTCAGGGTACTATGGTCTGACAGAATACAAGAGATAACTTCAATCCCTTTATATTTGCTTAAACCTGTTCTACGAATGAGCATATGGTCTATTTTGGAGAATAATCCATGAGCAGCTGAGAAGAATGTAAATTCTGACTTTGTGGGGTGAAATACTCTGTAGGCATCTATTAAATCCATTTGCTGAAGAGTCTGGTTGAGCTCAAGGATTTCCTTACTGACTTTTTGTCCAGTCGATCTCTCTTTGTGACAGTGGGGTATTGAGGTCCCCTACTATTATTGTATTGGAGTTTATCTGGTTTTTCAAGTTTGTTAATATTTGTTTTATATAGTTGAGAGCATTAGAATTTGGAGCATAGATATATAAGATTGTGATTTCTGTCTCTTGGATTTTTCCCTGAACTAAAAGATAGTGTCCATCTTTATCTCTCGTTATCAGTTTTGACTTGACGTCTATCCTGTCTGCAAATAAATTTGCCACTCCTGCTTTCTTGCTGTTTTCTGTCGCATCGAGTACTGTTTTCCATTCCTTTACTTTTAGTCCATGGGTTTCTTTCTGAATTAGGTGTGTTTTTTGTATGCAGCAGATTGTAGGATCTTGCTTTTAGATCCACTCTGCCAGTCCGTATCTCTTAATTGGCACGTTGAGTCCATTGACATTAATCGTTATGACTGATATAGGTAAATTTAGTGCTGCCATGTTTTCCTGTTCTTGGCTATGTTATTCTACTTTTTCCCTTTCCTCATCAGTTTCTTGTTTTGTCCCATGGGTTGACTCAGTTAAAGCTCATGGATTTGTAACTTTCCTTATTTTTCTCCAAGACATTCTTTAAAATGTTTTGGAGCACAGGTTTCATATTTGTGTAATTTTTCAGGTGTTCTTTGTCATGAAAGTATCTTATTTCCCCATCAATTTTGAAGGATAGTTTTGCAGGATATATTAGTCTAAGTTAGATGTTGTTTTCCTTTAGGGCTTAGAAGACTTCACTTCAGGCTCTTCTTGCATTGAGTGTTTGAGTTGAGAAGTCCGCTGTGATCCTGATGGACTTCCCTTGGAATGTAACTGTTTTCTTTTCTCTGGCTGCTTTCAGTATTTCATTCTTTTTTTGGATATCTGCAACTTTTATGATGATATGCCTAGGTGTCGATTTTTTCATGTCACAGGCATGTGGCGTTCTGTATGCTTCATATATTTGTATGTCCATTTCTTTACCTTTTTCTATGAAGTTTTCTGCCATTATCTGTGTGAATAGCTTTTTGATGTCTTCAGCATTGTCTCCTGCTTCCTCAGTGACTCCAATCAGTCTTATGTTATTCTTCTTTGAATCATCTAGGAGCTGTTGGATTGACTTTTCATTATTGCTTGATTTTTTCCATAGATTATGCCTTTCCAGTTCATTGGTTGAGATCCTGTCTTCTAAGTCTGAAATTCGGTCTTCTGCCAAGTTCATTCTATTGTGCAAACTTTCATTTTCTTTCTTAATTTCCTGGGCTTCTGCTTGTAGATGTTTAAAAGGTTACATTGCTTTTACTATCTTGGATTCTATCAACTCAATGATTTCCTCTTTAGCTTTATTAATCATCATGTTGACAGTGTCCAATATCTCTGCTTTCATCTCAGAGATCAGTTCTGATTTCCATTTTACTAGATCTGCTTTGATTACCAGTTCTGAGGACCCTGGATACTGGCCTTCCAAGTTCTCTATTTCCCTTCCTACTGTGTTACCTTGAGGTGAGGATCTTTGTATCTGAGACTTTGAGTGTTTCCTCATCTCTGAGTTTTTGTCCTTGCTGTTGTTTTTGACTTTGTACCTGCCCTGTTTTCTGGCAATGTTTGTTGCAAGTCTCTTTCCTCTTAATAGTTAGGAACCTTCAAATATCAGTGTCTTCTGGATTGTTCTTCACAGTTTGTATTGGAACCTAAAGGAAAACCCCTAGTTCTGGCACACCATATGAGGCACTCAATCAATGCAGTCAGAATACCTTCTCCCATCTGCTTTAGCAGCAGGAATGCTCTGGCTCCTGTCCTACTATAATGGTGCTGCCTAAGGTTCCAATGGGCCTGCCTGCTCACAAATACGGAATCTCTGGGCTTGGTTGTCCAGTCGGCCTGGAGGCCAGTAGGCTATAGGCCCTGTGCAACTGCAATGGTACTGGCTGATGTTCCAACAGGCCCACTTACTCACCAATACAAGGTCACTGGATGTACTTCTGCAGTTAGGTGGATAAAGTCAGATTCTGACCTGTAAAGTCAATCCCTGGGCACTCTTCCGGTGTTGGCCTGGAGGCCAGTAAGCTCCAACATGACACAAATACAATGGTGCAGACACCGTTTCCAAAGTCACCTGCTGTTAGACCCAGTCCCTGGGCACTCTTCCGGTGTGAGACTGGAGGCCAATATGCTTCAACCCCGGCGTGGATTCAAAGGTGCAATCACTGGTTCCAAAGCCTTCCGCTGCTAAACTGAGTTCCTGCGCACCCTTCTGGCTTGGGCCTGGAGGCCAGTAAGCTCCAACCCCAGCGTGCATTCAGTGGCACAATCGCCGGTTCCAAAGCTGCCCGCTGCTAAACTCAGTCCCTCTATCCAGATTTTTTCAAAAGACCCTTCAGGGGTATATGGCAAACTTCAAGATCAGTTAAAAGCCCTGGAGTCAGACCTCTTTGTGTGTTGAATCTGAGTTCTGCCATCTTCTTTACTCCCAGGTGAGCGTTTCTCCGGAAGGTCTCTCTGCTAGATTTTGAAGACCTTATAGAGACTATCTGCTACCACTAAAATGTAGTTAGAAAGACCAAAAACTCTTTCACTGGAATGAATATATATCTCTATCTATCTATCTATCTATCTAGATAGATATAGATATAGATGGATAGATATAGATCTATATCTGGATATAGATATAGATATCTATAGATACATATAGATATCTATAGATACATATAAATATCTATATATAGATCTATATCTTGCAAGACAGGTACCAGAACCACTGAGCTAAATCCCAGGCTTTTAAACAACTTTCATATCTATATATAGATCTATATATATCATGGACAAGAACCAAGTTCAAATAAAAGTTTTTGAGGGATGAATACTACATGAACTAAAATTTTAAATAGATTCAACCTTCAGTATCTTTAGTGATTGGTTCCATGAACCTTAAGGATATTAAAATCAGAGTATATAGATGCTCCTTAGAGGAAAAGAGATTGGTTCCAATATGCCAGATATATGTTTTTCTTTGAATGAACTCTAGATTACTAATCATATTTCACAGACTGTAAATGCTATGTAAACAACTTTTTTTTTGAGATGGGGTCTCACTTTTTTTTTGGAATTTAGGCTGGCACTGAGCTCAGCCTTGAACTCACAGCAATCCTCCTGCCTCAGCCTCCTGAGTGCTGGGATTACAGGCATGAGCCACCACCCCTGGCATTGTGGTACGTGGTTCTTATTGCTGGTGGGAATGAGTCTTCACACCTGGTATTGTTGTATGTGGTTACCAGGGATCGAACCTTGGCCCTTGCACTTGCAAAACAGGTACCAGAACCACTGAGCTAAATCCCAGGCTCTTTAAACAACTTTTATAGTATATTTTCTAGGGTACAATGGAAAGAAAAAATTCTATAAACATTCAGTAATTTCATCGATATTTTTAACTGCATTTGATTGAGTATATGGACACAAAATCTGCATATATGGAGAGCTGATAATACTTTGAAGAGAATAAATGTTCTGTAACTGTTATTAGTTAATATAATCCACCTGGAAATACCTGTGTTTTGAATACTGGAGGGTAGACTAAGTATAGATTTAGAAAGATGATGGAGAAGTTTCAGAAGCACATAGGTTTACTGTAGAATTTTACTGCCTGTTTAATTTATATAGTAGATGTATTAAGCCCAGGAAAGTGTTACAAGAAAATTTTCACTTTGCACTGCATACTGTTAAGCCTCAAAAAAAAAAAAAATGACTAAAGTCAAACACACTTAGATCAAAATTTCAAAAAAGTAATACGCAGAAAGAAATCATTTCAAAGAAAAAAGTACCATATTTCAGCAAATTCCACTTAATGCTCTCAAATAAGCTGTCATAAATAAATGTTTCTCTGCAACTAATGGGAACTGTTATAATGGAATCAATGTTTGTGTACAACGTCCTGGTGGGAATTTTCAGTGATTTATTCTGAAGACAAAAAATAATCAGTAATCACTAAGAATAATAATGTGTTACTTTATATTTAGGTTCTAAGTTGTTTTATTGTAATTACACCAAGAATTAATTAATCGATATTTCTTGTGTTCCTTTTCTCCCACCAGGTCTATCGCCAACAGGCATTAAAGAAGCAGAAAAAGGTATTTCATTTGCATTCATCAGATAACCTGTAAACCGGATAAAAAATGAAACTTGGCTACATTGATTTTTTTTAAATTTTACTTTGGGAATCATGACGGTAATTCTAAATAATTAATATGAACTGAATACATACCTAAATTTAACTGTTGAAATATTTTGTTAAATTAACTAAGCTGACACTTTTGGATGACAAATTACAGAATGTCTATATGGACTTTTGTTTTTTTGCTACACATTTAGACCTTTCACATAGAAGCATTTTGTTTAGTTTTATTCTTAATTGAATTATATTTGAAAAAGTCAAATAATGAATTTCAGGAAAATGTCCTTTGTTAATACACTTATTATTAAATTTATTATGCAGTACTTCAAAATACCTCAAAAATGACAAATCTTGTTAGTTTTTAAAAATATTCAGTTGTTCATTTTAATTTTTAGTAAAGTCATGGTAAAACTTGGGAAACATACTTTGAGCTAAGACACATGTTTACTGAAAACACAATTTTAACAGTATAGATTTATTTATAAATTTTCTACAGGTATAAATCCTTTATCATATATGACCTATCCCATTACTTTGCCTGTGGTGGAAACTCAATAAATTCATGTCGATATATTGTTTCAGTATATGTTTCTTGTTTACCTAAAATTTTTCTCTTAACGATGTCCCATTGTCTTAAAAATAACAGAATTTTAATTTTAACTTGTAGTTGGTATCATATAAATTCCAACAACATAGAGCCAATTTTTCTGTTTGAGATTATTCTTTAGTCACAGACAAATCAAATTTATTGTTATTTATTTTCACTTTTCAAAGTGCCTGAAAAACAGTTCAGAGAAAAACTGACAAATCAGTATAATTCTTAAAGAAACAAAATGCCATAAAGTAATCTTTTCAACTTATTGAAATTCTTTCCGATGACTCTTTTAAGAGCTGAATTATCCAGAGCTAATTTCATGATGGGTGAGACAGCCACATCAAATGAAATAAATCAACTTTTCCCTCTGACAGGAATTCCTTTTGAGTTTTTATGTAGGGAAAAGGAACTCAATAAACACAAACTTCCTCTATCAGTTATGTCTTCTGAAAAATTCAACCTAAGATACCATTTTAAAGATATCATACCTCAAATATGATTATGAAAAATCATTTTAAAGCAAACATATCAGATTTAAAGTGATGTACTATTTGGTTTAGCATTGAAAAGCAGTGAATTTTTGGTTATATTACTTTAGTAGTAGTCATAGGGGTTGGAGTTTCACCTAGAATTTGTTGAAAAACAATAACAACAACAACAACAAACAACTAAACAAAAAAAGAAGAGCTGGGCTTGAGGAATAGCAAGTATGAAGCAGTGGAGGCAGGCCAGGCCTTTGGAAATGCTTCGATTTTGTCAGTTTCATGCTGAGTAACTAGTTCTTTAAAAATACAAAATTCCCGGGGGAAATAGTACAAATCTGTATTTTTCTTATACTTGTGGCAAGATTCTTGTTTTTACAGATTCTTCCTTTTGAAGTTTAAATTTCTTATTTCATTATTTCCTTGCTTTCTCTTTTACTGATTATTTTAGTGAAGTCATTTCCCAAAACACAATTAGTGTTTATAACAGTATAATTAATATTAATATGTAATATATAGTATAATATATAATTATGTATACTCTCTGTCTACACAGACAGAAAATGACTGGACTGTTCTTAGAGTTATTTGAAAACATAGAGAATGTATAGATTATTCTTTAGATCACTTTGAATTCATTGCTATTTTATTTATCCCTATCACTGTACTTTGGCACAATTCCCAAAGCAACTGAATGAAGAAAGTATAATCTTACAAACAAGGGTTCTAGAACAATAAAGTTTCTATCTAACTACTACACATACCCTAGACATACAACATGCAGTTTTCATAAGATTTAATTCAAAATGGATTGTACAAACAAATATAAATCACAAAACTGTGAAATATCTAAAATGAAACATAAGAAAAAATTTAGGTGTTAGGTTTAGAATGTTTAAATATAAGAGCAAAATCAAACTGGATGAGGGAAAAAACATTAACCTGGATATTATTGAAATTAATAAGTTGTACTGTGAAATTACATGGCTATTAAAAACAAAAATACACCGCACAGTCCGGAAGAATGTATTTACAATATACTTGGAAAAAGATATGTTTCAATAATTTACTCATATTTCTTATTTATTTATTTATTTGCAGTTTCACCTTATATTCTATAATGGCCTTGAAGTAGTGGTCGTCCTGCCTGTCTTCAGAGAGGTGTGATTGTAGGCATCAACCACCATGGCTTACTAAGAATTCTTAAGGGACAATTAGAACAACTCAACAAAAGGAAATAATTTAATGATGTACAAATGATCTGAACCAATTTGGTATTGAAATGACAAACATGAAAATATATTCAGCATGATTTATTACTAATTATAAAAATAATAATAGCATGCTATTATACATCTTTTGAAATGGTTAAAGTTAAAATGTAAAGTAAGAATAAAAATATTAATAGCTAGTGAGGCGATAGTCTAGGAATATATTTCTGTCATTACTAGAACAAACTTGAAGTGATAAAACACTTTAAAAGACATTTTGGCAGCTTATTATAAAGCTAAACATTATCTAAGCATATAATCCCCCTAAGCATTTACTCAATAGATTTGAAAATGTAAGTACACACAAAAACCAGTGTGCAAATGTTAATAGCATCATTACTCTTAATCAACATGAACTATATGCAACCAAGATAATCCACAGTAAGTGTAAGTGAATAAACAAACTAGGGTACATCCACGCAAATAAATTCTGTGGTAAAAGGAAATGAACTACCAAGCCATGAAATAATATGGGTGAATCCTTACTGCCCACTGGCAAGCAAAATAAGCCATCCTGACAAATATTAATATTATACATAAAATATGTAATATTCTTGAACAAACACATCCACAATCAGTCATCATCATAGGTTTAGAGATACGAGTGAAAGTGTAGAAGGACAGGAGAATTTCCAGGAGCTGAAATTATGCTCTTGCTCCTGTAATGGTAAATACATAACACTCTGTGTGGGTCAAAATCTATTGACATTATACAAATAGTAGCCACATTGTACGCATATGCAATCATAATAATTTAGGAGTCTGAGAAATCTTTACATGGAATGCAGATATGACGATTCACTTAAACTATATTACAAGTGTCTGAAACATTCTTTAGAAGGAATGGAAGCAAAACATTTAATTAATCAGATGATCTTAGATATGTTATATTTTAATCACATGTAAATACTTTAAAACAAGTATTTTTATATAAAATTTAAATTAAATAATGCATTTGGATAAATAAAATCAAAATTTCAATTACATATGATTAAAAACTTCATATTAGACATAAAGGGAAAACTGGTACATGTTATAACATAAAATCTGCTACAGAATTAAACATCACAGGAAAAATATTTCTTTAATGTAAGACACCTAGAAAAATGTATCTTTATCTTTCCTCTTACAGTTCCCATGGGAACTTAAAGGAAATATAATGAAAAGGAACAAGATAGAGAATTAGAATAGAAAAAGAGCACTTATAAGAGATGGTCTATGCTTTGACCAGAAATGGAGGCTGCATTTAAATGTGCAATATGACATCATTTTTGGTTACACCTTAAGACTGAGGAAAATTAGAGCCACCAGATGGAGGTTATTGAATGAAAAACACCTTATGGTCTCTAGTATGAATAATTTTAAAATTTAAAACAAGGCAGGTGTTTAAACACAAACAGAGCAATAGAATTTGCTTTTCTGTCACCAAACAGGACATAGTTTGCACAGAAACATTATTTGTTTAAATTTAGATGAAAAAATTCTTAACAAGAAATTATTTACTTATATCTGTTAAGTTTGGGCTCAGAGTATTAAAATTAACCAAGAAATATGTGAAATAAATATCATATCCTCTGCAAGATCTGAAGGTTTCTTTATATTTATTAGACATAACAACATCTAATATTTAAATCCTACCTCTTGTCAGTTTATGATCCAACTTTCTGCATGCAAAGTGTAATATCAATTTCTGTTGGTAATATTATCTACACAGAAACCCTGTGTTCAGGAAGTTCTTAAAGCTGTATGCTGAGCAGAAAACATGATTGTTTAATGCAGTGAGATCAGAAGAAAATGGATCCTTCGTGACTATCAAATTTCTGAAATCACCTTGCCTCTAGAAGTTCTATATTATATTCTTCTGTATTATATTATTTTTGGTGTGTTCAGAAAACTGTTTCTACCATCAAACTATATTCTAGACACTGTGTTATGTACGAAGGGCAGTGTTACAAGAAGTAAGAAGTGTCCGCCTCCTACCTTCCAGCCGAGTGAGGGCCATAGTAATCATACAAACATTTAATTTGGAAGATGTATGAAAGAAAACTCCAAAATACTACAAATGCTTTTACAATAACAGCGTAACATACTCTAAGAGGGGGCAGAGTTTGCTTAAAGAAGTGATATTTGAGGTAATTCCTGAAGGATGCGTAGAATGAACTATTGGAAGATGCGAAGGAGATTTTTCTGTTCTCTGCTTTTAACAAATAACATTCTTTGGATGGAGAACACCCCACTTGCAGTTAAAGATAAAGATGCATTTTACATATTCATGAGAGAAATAGTAAGTGACTTTAAATGGAACTGAAAAATCAATGTGACATATTACTTTAGAGAAAGAAGAATGATTTTTGTGACAATGTTTGGAATAAGTGATAGAAACTTATGCTACAGTTTGGAATAAAAAGAAAGGACATCATGGTAAAATGGGAGGATCCAAGTTTTATTGCACTCATCTCAATAAACAAACAATAGAAGGTGTTTTGTCTATGATACAGTGATACTGATGTATCATTTCTGGGTTATTAGACCTAAAGATTTGTAGAAACTTGAGACTTTAATACTATCAAATAAATGCCCCAGTCAAGAAATATGGAAAGTTCAGTGAGCAAGATGACAAAAAGAACTAAAGGATGAAAATAACCCCTAGTAACCAGGTCAACTAACAAATAAGTCACAAAACATTAAGATTTAACCACTTAAAGTTTCAATTATTTAAATATAGGCTGAGCACTGATTGCATGTTTTTTCATCAATTATTTATAAGATAATATAACAGGAAGTATGAAATATCCGTTTTATCAAATTTATTCAATGTAAGAATCAACTAGTTGAAATGACACCTGTCTGAGAAACATTCAGAATATTATGTAAATAATTGCCTCAATATGTAAACAAATGTGCTGCACAAGGGCCTCGAAGGGGGAATTGTTCTGTGGTATCATAAATATTCCTATAGTAAGGACAGTCTCCATTAGCCTCAAATAGTTGCTTATTATGTATTTACATAGTTCAGTTGTTCCCACTATTGTCCAGGTTCACAGTGTATAACTTTATATTGTTTTGTTAATTTTTTATTTATTGAAATCTTTATTGGTCAATTACATATACACATCATGATTGCACTCAACAATGAGGATTTGTACCAGTATATGACACAACTTAATTCTCATTTTTTCCCATAGCCCTACCCACCCTACCACCCCTGCTCCCTCTGTGCACAATGTTTTGTTATGTTTATATGATTTTCTAGCATGCTTTATGGAACTTGACTACTTAGATCATAGAAGATCTGACTTTGCTGAGAAATACCCCCATAGTCTCTGTTTTCCAGCCTGAGTCAAAGGATTTGTCTTTCCAGTGGCAGGCAGAAGAACCAGGCCTGCTGAAGACTGGAGAGCACTGCTGAATGAAGCAGTATGGAATTTTGGTGTAGATTATTTCAATCAATTTTTACAAATTTCTGGATAAAAGGAAAATAAATCTGTGTAACTTGGCTTCTTCCTTCATTTTAGTAGTAATATGCACATGAAATCAATAGCATAACTGTGTGAAAATTTAATCTTTGTTGTGTTCCTTTTGTATAACCACTTAACTTCCACTAATTCCCATATTTAACTAAACATTTTTTTAATTATATCTTTGGACAGAGAAATGCATTTTCCTCAAAATTCATAACTTATAATCTGAAATTATATTATTGTAAACTCACTTATCTTCTGGCCTCAGCAGACTTATGACTGGTTGTAGAGGAATAAATAGTAGACAATATATTTATGAAAAAGAAGCACTTGATTTTTAAAGTACAGTAAAAAGCTGATAGCCTAAGAGATTCATGAATAAAGTGACATTTAGACTTGGGTTGTAACAAAATAAATTATGAATTAGAAAGAAAAAAGGTTGCATAAATATATTGAGTTAAATTTTAAAAATAACATGTTTCAAATTTAGCAGTGAGAGAGAATAAGACATTGGGGTAACTGCTGAAAATTGTAAACTTTAAGAAGTGCTGTAAAGGACAGAAGTGGAAAAAAGATAACATAGAATATCCTCAAATCCACATTAATGTTATAATCAATAATTTAGTAATGTGGAATCACTCAAGTGTCAGAAGTTATGAAATGCTATAATCATACTTAATAATACAACCATAATTCAGCCTACATTATGGAAAATTGTTTTGTTAAAAAAAAAGCTTTGTCAAGAGTCCAAATGATATTTTCTGATAACCTAAGCTGAAGAAAAACTGTTGTAATGAAGAGAATAATTGAGTTATACCACCTCATACCCATCAGGTTTAATTTATCTTTACATTAATTTACATATTTTATAAGAATGTCTCTCATACTTCAGAAACAGTAAACTCTATAGACTTATAACAGTAGAAATATTCCAATCAGATTTTCTCACCTTTAAGTGTGGATACAACTATTAATAATAATAAGTGTTACTTGCATTATTTTTAAGATGACATTGCAGCTTTTTCTTAAATATTTTCCAAAAAATATTAAGGATATGTGCATACATTAAGAGTAAGCCCTTTGGAATAAAGGAAAATATCAACAAATATTGGACAAGTACTAGATACAAAAAAAGTACTCTAATTTAGTGAATAGGAACAGTATTACTAGGATATAGATTGAAAATCTATGATAAATGAAAACCTATGAATAATCCGTTTATCAAGACATCTTGAGGGTCAAGGATTTAGCTCAAGTGGTACTGTGGCTACCTTGGACACACAAAGACCCCAGTTTAATTCCCAGTACCACACACACACACACACACACACACACACACACACACACACACACACACACAATATAATGATAGTATGGTAAGTCATTTTTACTACAATTTGTGGATAATGGGTACTAGTGAAGAAAACTTACTATTTTAGTGTTCTCAGGGATATAACAAATTATGATAATCTTAACCTCCCAAGCAACACAGCTTCCTAACAATGTATATGATCTGTCACAAAACAGTGAATCTTTAGATTATGTATGTTTTTTGTGTTTTTCATAATACCTTATTCATAGACAAAAGTTTTTATGTTTAAATTAAAAACAAATAACATAATCTTGAAGGATGAGATCAAGGAAATTCTATAAAATATGAGAAAATAAATATAAAAGCAAAATCTCCAAAATCCACAAAAGAGCAAGTAAAATTTGTATACCTGAGATGAAGAAACTACACTAATTCACCAGACCCAAGTATCTGTTTTAAATATGTTTTGAAAATTTTGTAGGACTCATATCTGAGTTTTCATATAAAATATATTGTATGCTCACTTGTACTAAAAGAGGTTTTCCTTAAAACAAACAGCAATAAAACCATCAAGATATTGTCAGGTCATTTAGACCTTAGATATTAGTAAAGGAACAGACATAGTATGGCTATTTTTCTTGTCTCTAGTAAACTCAGACATCACTAACGGGGAGAAAAATTTGTAAAGGACACTAAAGTTAAAAATATAATCCAACTTAAAATGTGTGATGACTTAGTAGTCAAATCTGTTACTTAGATCCCAAAAGAAACGGTCCTGCAATCACTTTCAAACCCAGATACCTTCAGTGGCAGGTCGTTCAGTAAATAGGAGAGAATAAACTGAGGGAAGTTGTGTACTCAGGATCCCTTTGGTATCATTTCTCAAAAATTTTTCTGCAGAAGAATTAGCCAAAAAATGTATTAAATATTTCATCCTCTATAAATCATCCTACAGTTTGTAAGGATGTTGTCAAAAATACGCATTTTAACAAGCTCCCTGGGTGATCCTGATGTGAAACCAGACAACTGTTAAGACCTGCTATTCCAAGCACACGGATAGTGGTGATCTGACCTCCCTGAAATCAAAAGGCTGTTCCCCAACCTTTTCTTTCTGCTCACAGATGCCACTCTATATTCTTCTCAATATTCACTGAGCAATCACAATAATAGCCAAGGTATAGTAAGCTCTCTGTGTGCCCAGCATTCCTCCAGACACTTTTGTATGCTTTGATTATCAATTGTTAATGACATTGTATAATGTTGATATTGAAAAACAGAGATGGTAAATAGATTAGCACAACCTGGTAAGTGGTAGATCAAGGGTGCCTGACTTTTTCTTGAGGGCCCATACTTTATTTCTTTCAATGGGTACTTTTAAAATTCTGCCTTAATGCCTCTTACTGACTGTTCCTAAACTTACCTCCCAGATATCATGATTGAAGTCAGTCAATCTAAAAGCTACTTCACAGGGAGGGATCCTCCTCAGACCCTGTCCAATGAGACCTAGGCTCAAACAAACACTGTATCCAGCCTCCATAGAGGATGCAGGGACTGACACTGGCCTGGATACCACCTTCTGCTCTCTTCTGAGGCACTTGCTCATCAGTCCTGCTGTGGACCCAGGATTCTGAGACCTTCAGCTGACCAATCAGAACCATCTCACAGCCTACAGACCCCACCTAGTCTTCTCTGGGTCCCTGAGTGCACACCCAGGTGCTAAAATTTTGGAAGCCTGTAGATGCAGCCTCTGAACTTGATCCTGCTTCCACAACAAAGCCCGTAGGTCCTCCCAGTCCATTGTGGCTCCACTGGCCCACCACTTCCCAGTTTCTCATGTACAGTGCCCCGCCCCTGCTGGTCCCTGGTGGCCCTCCCACCTCCAAAATACATTATTTTTACCGTCAGACCAGACATTCTTCCTACTTCTTATGCTACCTCAGTCATCTCCTGTGACATATCCTAAGGGCTGCATCTTGCTCAGCTCCTGAATCACATCCTAAGCACATCCCTCATGCCATATCCATACTCCCCAAATTCTCCATTCTTCATTTAGAGTTCTTAGTGTCCTGCCTGCCTGACTTCTTTCATTTGCTCGCTAAACAAATACATGTTCCTACCCTCATTCATTCCATGTTTTAATTCTTAGACACTCCAATGAGGGACTGGAGTTTAGTAATTTGCCAAACAATCATTCTAAGGCTGATGGAGTTCAGATACCAAACCAGGAACCTGACTCCAGAATCCAAATGCATGGCTGCATGGGTCAAAGATCCTTTATTATTTTTGCAGACTCTTCTAGAAGGCAATCCCTCAAAATTTAGTTTAGCAAGTATTCTTTACTTCTTCCATAATTGCTAGACCAAGTTCTTAGGGATTGTTACCGTAGGAATCAAGAAGAGTTTGGAAAATCTCAGAAAGCACATTTTAATTTCTTGTTTTTCAAGACTATCAGTGTTTCTTATGTATCCACTGGTTCTTATTTTAAGTGACCAAGAGCTTATTTTCCTGGACTAGATAGCTGGAGTTATGGGAAACAACATTTTGCTTCTTATTTAATACAAAATATAAAAGAATATTTGCTATTGCTTTCAAAGTGTTAGTTATTTCTGCATTTTTATTAATTATATATTATTTATATTATATTATATTACATATTTTGTGTGGTCAGTCTCCTTTAATTATGAAACTAAAGTTCACATCAGAATCAACAACACAGTACACAGAGAGAACTAAAGAGTTAGAAAAGCTGACAGTCAGTGAGAAATGAGTCATTTATAATCAGAAGAATAAAAAGACTACATGGTATCATTGGAAGTTAGACACTGATGTCATTTCCTGTAGAAGTGTTCCAAGTTAATGGCACTACAGTTGAAATGGATGACAGATGAGACAATATGACCTTAGAAGTTTTGCCTGAATAGAGAACATAACTGCAGGTCTTTCTGCTCTTGTCCTAAAATGTCCCACTAAAACTGTAGTTTTCCTTTCTTTTTAGTACATATTTCAAGATTCCAGTATGTGTTGATCACAAAAACTTTTTTTTTAATCTTTATTGGTACATTACATATATGCATCATGATTGCACTCCATAATGGATATTTGTACCAGTATAAGACATAATTTAATTCTTATTTTTCCCGTAGCCCTACCCACCCTACCACTCCCCCATATACATAAAATTTGTTTCCTTACTTTTTTTTGTTATAATCTCATTATTTTCTTCCTTCACCCTATTTTACTTTGAGCATTTTCTATTTCACAATATATAACATACAACTCTAAGACTCATTTACATCTTTACTTTCTCATACCAGAGAAAAGATGTGATATATACCTATCTGTGCCCTATTTATTTCACTTATGAGGATTTCCTCAAGGTATGTCCATTTAAGTATAAATGATTCAAACTTATCATTTTTATGGCAGAGTAATACTCCATTCCTTAGAAGAACCACAACTTTTTTATCCAGTTTCCAGTTGATGGACACTTGGGTTGTTTCTCAGATGTAGCAATCACAAATTGGGCTGCTATAAACATGGGTGCACATATGTCATTGTGATATGAGTCCAGTATGTGTTTAAAACTGCAGATAATATCAAGACTTACATAAACTATGTTTTACCATTTCTATGATAAACTTCATTTATAAATTAGGTGCAGTAAAAGATTACAAAGAATAAATACTAAAATAGACCAAAACAACATATTGTAACTCACTTTGATAAATAGTATATATGAATGGGGTCTGTCTTTATTCTCTTCTTTAATCGGACTGTATTTACCATTATCATTGTAATGAGGTTAAACAATATAGTGGTCAGGTGTTGAGACTACAGGAAGAGAATGAAATCCTAGAATACCATTAATTTAATGTAAAGAATTATTGAAGATTTATCTATAATTGAAGAAAAAACATTATGAATAATAATTTCCAATAATTTTAGAAAGCAGTATTTAACTGTGCAAGAAACTCACCAAGAAAAATGACAAACAAGATGAATACAGTGATTTTCACAAAAGAATCTAAAAAACAGCTTCTCATTTGGTCTCACTCAATCCCTGACTCAGAGAATGGTTCCATTAAGAAAATGGAGACAAATTAAAATAATTTCATGAGAATTGTCAGAAACAGATATCTACTCTTCTATTTTAAGAAAACAGACTGGTTGCCACACTAGCAGGAAGTAAAATTCTCATATATGAATATTTATTCTGAATGTGGGAACAGGAAAGACTAGCTGCAGTGAAAATGTCACATGCTACTCTCTGTCTTCTAAAACAACAAAACCAACAGCAAGGATTTCATCTCTTAACTGCAATAGAAGAATATATCTGTCTGGAGAAATTGAAGATACATCCAAAAAAGGACTATTCAATATTGATATATGGATAATTTTTTGTATAAAGTCTAGTTTATTAACTTTTATCGATGCCCACCCTAATAGTAGGAGGTGAGATTAGCCCACCCTAATAGTAGGAGGTGAGATTAGAGTACATAACAGTACCAAACTATAGAGAAACATTTTGCTAACTGTCTTTAACTAGTTTCTCCAGTTTCACTCAGAACACTTTCACTCCTCCTTCTGATATCAAGTTCGAGCTTGCATGTGATGCACTGACGGATTTACTGTGGCTACTCTGATAAACTTGGAGGATTGTCACATGTTAGAATATGAGTGAAAGAAATCTAAGTGTATTTTTTTATAAATTGAGGTTGCTTATGTATTACACTTCAAGAAGATGTTGACCTTGATTTAGAAATGTTTTCTTCCACTCTCTTAGTTTTTCTCCTTCAGAATTGGTCTGGCTCCTACTCCTTAACAAGTATTCTCAGACACAGAATCTGCTTGCCCAGAAAATATCACCAAAATCCTTTAGGATGTACTATCTGTTGTTGATTTTCATAAACTCTAATTGTAGTTGTATAATTAGAGTCAACTATTCAGCTTGAATGGACCATCCTATGATACTGGGACATTGACAGATAAAAAGCCTTGGGATATATTCTATCTGCTTCTGAATGAAATGAGAAGGTACTAAAGAATGTTAGGAAAAGAGTAATATGCTGAGATTTGAAATAGATTGAAGTTTTATGAGGAATATTCTACAAGAAATCAAGGGAAGAATGAGTGAGAAAAGTTACAATAATCTAGATGATGACTGCAGTGTCCTGGAGTAGTGATAATAAGTCTGATTTGGGGCACATTTTGAATGAAAAAATTACAGTATTTATTACAAGGTTATCATGAAAGAAATGTATCAGTGAAGTATACTACATTTTTAGACATAAGACACTTAGAATATTAAATATATAATTGTAAATATATGAAATATATATGAAAATTTCAAGTTCAATTCTGGGTTCTATGTCTTTGATAGTGGTCATGTTAGTTGGATTAGTTAGTTGGATCAGTTTAGTTTTACCTACATCAGGGAAATAACAAAGGTGAATATATAAATTTTGAAGGTAGAAGAACCTAAGCAATATTTAAAATATATCAGCATATAAGTGTAAATGGAGATATAGAAGTGAAACTTGGAGGTGTAGCTTAGCGATCAAGTACTTGTGTAGTATATACAAGCCCTGGGTTTGATAAAGGGAGATAAGAAAGAAAGATAGAAAGACAAGAAAGAAAGAAAGAAAGAGAGAGAGAGGGAGAGAGAGAGAGAGAGAAGGGGGGAATAGTATTAAACTCAAAACAGTACTAAAAATTGAAAGCACATGAAGCTTTTTAGACCACAGTTTAAAAAAATCTAGAATTCAACGATAAAAACTTGTGAAATGACATAAATATACAGAAAGTATAAGACGTACTTCTGATTAAACAATGAGATGAATGAATTGGAAAAACATAAAATTTAAAATTTCCAATGACTAAAAATATTACATAAAATATAGATTATGGAAATAATTATACTAAAAGTAAAATTTGTAACAATGCATCATGAGACTAAAAAATGTTAAAAACCTCAGAAACAAAAACCTGTATGAGTGAGAAACTAGAAGAAGAAGAAATCAAAACAAAATTTAATAGATGGAAATAAATAACAGAACAGAAGTAATTGAAAGCAAATATATAAAAACACAAAAGTCTCTGTGTTTCTGTTTGTCTGTCTGTCTCTGTCTCTGTCTCTGTCTCTGTCTCTCTCTCTCTCTCTCTCTTTCTTCTCTTTCTTCTCTCTCTTGGTCCAAATATTCTGAAAAGTAGCTATGGACACATTAGTGAGTTCAGCTAAAAAGCTAAAACCTGGTTGATAGCTTCAGAATGCCAGAATAATGCACTCAAAAACTATAATAAAAGTGTTACTATTTGAAATTATTAAATAGTGAGGTACTTTGTTAAACAATAAAATATACTGACACATCCACACATGACGCCATGAAATATGTTTTTAGTACTTGATAGCCTGAATAAAATGACCCACATGAATTCTATTCCATAATCAACTTATTACAGTGCTGAAAATTATGCAAAAACTCCTTAGAGAAGTAGAAAATCTTTTATGTGAGAGTACTCTGTTTTTATTTTGAATTGTGAAGTGAAATGAGGAAAACTATGGTCATTTAATTACTTTCAAAGGAAAACGGTTAAAATAGGAATATGCATGTTAAACAATTCACAGAATGTTGAGCCCAAGGAATACTGACTGTGTGTAATTTAAAGAAGTTAACGTGAAGATAAATTTAAAATGAATGGCTAATAACTGATGCATAGAAATTATAAAAATTGTTTAAATTTTAAAGTCAAGAGTAAATGTTTTCTGGTGAAAATATGTAAGATGTAATTTAAAAGAGATTGAAGATAAATTGTTATTAACTATCATTTGGGCCAATAGAGGACAATTCATTTTGAATATAAATTATTATTGGCATTATGTGTTCATTAGTGCTTCTCATGGAGGAGTATTAGCAGTCTATGGCATTCCACCTGAATAGGCCCAATCTCATCTGATCTTGACATACAATAGTAAATTCATATAAACAAAGACAAAACTGCATAAATTTAAAAAACTGTATTGAATTAATAACATTTTCTTATATTATCAAGTTAAATAAATATTTGTCAAATATTATCCAGCAAGAGATAGCCTATTTAGAACATAGCATTGAATGTAATGCTGACAGATACTTTAGTATTCTCTTTTGAGTACTTTTATTTACCTTGGAAGAACAGCTGTTACTAGATTTATATTAAAGATATATATTTAATGTTTCATCTTACTTTTCATTAGTGCACATGACACATGTCATGTAAATTTTTCTGAATTTTTCTAGAAGGGTATGGTCTATCAAGTATTCTCTGGCTCTTGCACCAGGTCTTCATTTATATTTTAGTATCATTAAAGGCTACTTGCAGTGGAAAGTATGTGGCAATCTGGGAATGGCAGAGAGCTCTCTAGTCATACAACTCTTAGATCAGAGATGATTTTGAGATATACATAAAGTTAATCATAGTGTTTAGAAAAAGTAGCTGCTAATGTTAACCTTTTCATCTTTCATACTAAAATACATACCACGAAAATAGTTAATGTAGAATTATTATAGTTTTCTCTTCAACTTTTATATTAATAACCCTAGGGAGCAAACATTATTCAGAAAAGTGCTTCATGGCACTGAGAGATTTGGCATGAACTGTGGGTAATGTGACTGCATTGAGTGAATTTTTAAATTACCTTCTTTGTCATCATGATAAAATAAACTATGAAGACGAACCGGGGAGTTAGCTCAGTGGTTACCACAGTGCCGGGTGTGGTGGCTCACACCGGTCATCCCAGCACTCATGAGGCAGAGGCAGGAGGATTGCAGTGATGTGAGTTTGAGGCTGAGCTCAGGGCCAGCCTGAACCACAAAGCGAGACCCTGTCTCAAAAAACCTAAAAATAATAATAATAATAATAAATAAAAATAAAAATAAAATAAACTATGAAGAGATTAATTGAATATAAAATGATTGTGTTTTATGTATATATGTTTATAAATTTATTAAAATATCTCTCTTTATCTTGCAGAAGAACAAGAAAAGTAAAAATAAAATACTTTAAACAGTACAGCATGAGATTTCAGAAGATAGACTTTATAACAAATTGTGGAAAATCACCAGTAAAATGTCCTCAAGAAAACACAAGTGCAATTCTCCTATTTACATAGGAGGGATAAATTTACAATAAGAGGCTTAATTTTCTCTGCTGAAAATAAGGAAATAAATCTCTCTATCTTTTTCTTTGAATATTTATTTTAGGAAATTACAAGTGATATATTTTCTCTTTAAGGTATGTATAAACCCTAATAAGACTATTTTGACCTTTTGTCAGCTTTATGATTCAGGAATATCTTCCTCAAATACCTGCAGCTTTCTTGAGATGCAAACCTAGGACCCAATTCTCAGTTTCTGTGGGGATAAAAGCCTGACTTCCGGAGCTTACTCCAAGCTGCAAAACTCCCTTCAGCTGTGAGAAGCTCCTTCTCCTCCAGATTATGCTAAAAAGGTAAGCCAGGTGGCTACTTCAGTTAACAAGTAAATTTAGACTTGAGCTTACCATGACAAATTCCTCCCATCAATCAGCTATTTTTTTAAATCCTAGAAACAAGTTTATAATGGTATTCTCTATTTAACAATACACAGGACTGAAATTTAGTCTTTTAATGGATGGCCTACAATATCTACCACATTCCCACATATTGTTTATTATACAAAACATGTTTTCTTTCTTTACTAACATTGTGGAGATGATTTCTGAATTAGAAGAGTTTGTTTTTAGTCGTAGTTACTCAGTACTATCTTTCACTTTGAATAACACCTTCCACAAAATGCTGATTTATCGTATGGTGTGCAGGGCGTAAAACACAGGGAGGGTATAGAAAGGTGCTGTGAAACTGATGTTTGTGTCCCTCTGAATCCATGGGTATATACTGCAGTTCACAAGAAGTAATGATATAATAAATAAATGGGGCCTTTGGGGGTGGTGATTATCTCTGTCAGAGCTCTCAAGAGTGAGATTAGTGACCTCGTAATTATGACTCTAACGGGCTATGAGGCTCTAACATCACATGAAAACAGTGGCAAGTTGCCATCTTTGAGAAAATACATCCTTACTGAAGGAGGATAGAAGGTATAAGGATATGTATAAAGGAGATAAACTCAATATATGTCTTTCGTTCCTTTAAAGCTCTGATTCTGATTCCTGTTCATCTTTGCACAAGGGTGTGGTAATATTTTATGGAGACTTTGCACTGTAAATTTTATTAGTCCTCAATTTCTAGGACTCATTTCCATCTTTATTTTCTCATACCAGAGGAAAGATGCGATATTTACCTATCTGTGACCTGTTTATTTCACTTATGAGGATATCCTCAAGGTATGTCCATTTAAGTATAAATGATTTAAATTTATCATTTTTATGGCAGAGTAATACTCCATTCTGTAGAAGAACCACAGCTTTCTTATCCAGTCTCCAGCTGATGGACATTTGGATTGTTTCCAATATGTAGCAATCACAAACTGAGCTGCTATAAACATGGGTGCATATGTGTCACTATGATATGAGTCTCTTAATTCCTTTGTGTATATATAGAGCAGAGAAATAACTGTCAAATGGGACCTCCAATCCTAGTTTTTTGAGGAATCTCCAAACTGATCTCCACAGGGGTTGTATGAATCTACAGTCCCACCAACAGTGGAGAAGGGTTCCTTCTTCTCCGCAGCCTCACCAACATTTGCTGCTGGCTAATTCTGAAATGGCAGCGATTCTTTGTGGATTGAGATGAAATCTCAATGTTGTTTTCATCTGCATCTCTCGAATGACTAATGATGTTGAGTATTTTCTTCATATGCTTCTTAGCTGCTCTTACTGATTCCTCTGCAAAATATTTGTTCATTTCAGATGCCCATTTTGAATTGGGTCTTTAAAGTTGGGTGCTTTGATTTCTTAAGCTCTTTGTATATTCTAGATAGTAACCCCTTGTCTGAGGAACAGCTGGTAAATATTTTTTCCCACACTGTTGGTTACCTTTTTGCTCTGTTGGTGGTTTCCTTTGCTACAGAGATTTTGTTCAATAGGTTTTACTCAAGTAGGTGGATACAAGGTCAATGTTCAAAAATCAATAGCCTTTGTATACACAAACAACAGACCCACTGAGATAGAAATTGAGGAGTTAGTTCCTTTCACAATTGCACCCAAAAAACTAAAATGTCTAGGAATCAATCTAACAAAGGAATTGAAAGACATCTACTCTGAAAACAATAGCACTCTAAAAAAGGAGATAGAAGATGATATCAAAAACCAGAAAGACATATCTTGCTCCTGGGTAGGAAGAACTAATATTGTCAAAATGGCTATACTCCCCAAACAACTGTATAGATTCAACACAATCCCAATTGAAATCCCAACAGCATATTTCACATAGCTAGAGAAAAAAAATCCAAACTTTCTTCTGGAATCACAAAAAACCTAGAATAGCCAAAGCAATTCTAAGCAACAGGGACATGGTGGGGGGTATTACAACTCTGGACCTGAAACTATACTATAAAGCCACCATGAAAAAAACTGTATAGTACCGGCAAAGTAACAGACCTGAGGATCAATGGAGTAGACTAGAAGATCCAGAAACTACTGCAGATACACTGAGGCACCTCCTCTTTGACAAAGGAACCAAAAATCCTCAGTGAAAGAAAGATAGCCTCTTTAACCAATGGTGCTGGAAACATTGGGCTTTATCTTGCCAAAAACTAAAGCTAGACCTAGCTCTTTAACCATGTACCAAGCTAAAATCAAAGTGGATAAGAGACCTAAACATTAAAGCAGACACTCTAAACCTGCTGCAAAACAGGTTAGGTAAAACTCTTTTTTTTTTTAATCTTTATTGGTACATTACATATGTCCATCATGATTGCACTCCATAATGGGGATTTGAACCGGTATAAGACACAACTTAATTCTCCTTTTTTTCCCATAGCCCTACCCACCCTACTGCCACGCTATATACATAAAATTTGTTTGCTTTCTTTTTTGTTATAATCTCATTGTTTTTCACCCTTCACCCTATTTTACTTTGAGCATTTTCTATTTCACAATATATAACATACAATTCTAGGACTCATTTACATCTTCACTTTCTCATACCATAGTAAAGATATGATTTGTACTTATCTGTGACCTATTTATTTCACTTATGAGGATATCCTCAAGGTATGTAAAACTATTGATGTCTTTTCCTTTCTCCCTTTCTTTCTGACTCTGCCTTTGGCTCACACTGATTTGTCATGAAATTCTCTTTCTGTGACATTAGTGAAGAACCTATGTAGCAGGCTAACTGGAGGACCCCATTTCTTTTTGGGGAACCTTTTCATACCCTGTCCAGTCACATCACTACTACAAAATCAGCCAGACCCTTGACCTTGGAATTCTCAGCCTCCAGAAGTGTGCAGAAATAATTTCTACATTTATAAGCTACTTAGTTTGTGATATTTTAAGAGTTTGAATCAACAAGTTAAAAATAATAGGTAGATAGATTCTCAGAAACTACATTAAATGTAATTGGAATGAAAATTCTTTGCAAAGGAGATACCAGAAAAATAAATACATAAAATTATCTAATATAATCAGTCATTTTCAAAAACATAGGTTAAATGTGTTAACATATATATGTTAAAATCTTGAATAGTTTTTTAGGTGTAATAAAACATTTTTCTCATCAAGCCTTATATTTATGAGAGAATACTATTTCCCCAAACTGTATATAACAGAAGAAAAGCAGAATGTTAACATTTCAGACTTTCAAGTTTTTATTTCTTTATATCCTAGTTTCTTTCATTTTCTACCTTCAGAATCAAATCTTTAATAAGCAATTGCTGGAGTTAAAAAATACAATAAACTTTATTTTTATGTTTAATTTTAAAATATTCTATTGGTTGCTACTATTGATTATTAAAGTGCTATGAATTTGTCTTAGTGCATGAATCTGAGAGCTGTTTATACACACTTATAGAATACAGTAGGTTAAACTATAAAAATTCCTGAAAATTCTCTGCTCTATTCACTTCTTTTATAAATACATATTTCCATGCTGAAATAAGTGTAATATAAGTCACCATAGGCACTGATAGAGTCTCCACAAATAGAGTGCCATTACTTCTTTTGTTCAGCACAGAGTATATTATTTCTGCTTGACTTTAGCAGATTTTGCTTTTTATTTATTTAATCATACAATGTATTGAAGCATGACTTAATTTTTTTCTATCATATATCTTTAGAGAAAGCTGGCAAAGACAAGGAAATCTTCTTTCCTCTTGGTTCTGCTTTTTTCTGTTTTTTTTTTAACTTTATTGACTCTATTGGTACATTGTAGATATACATTATGATCTTAGTCCTTATTGAGAATTTTGCCTGTACATGAAATATCTTGATTATTTTTCCCATTCCCCTCCCCCTCTTCATCTGATTCACAGGTTTTCTTTATCCATGATCTATGCATAGTCAGAGAATTACTGAATGCTGCTCATCTTCCTAGGAATGGGTACTTTCCATTTTCTTACCTCTACATTTAAAGAATCCCTTTAGGTCTGAATAAAGTGGAAACTCGAGGTTTAAAATCTTGATGTTATCCCTCCAGATTTGTACCATATCACTCTATCAACATGATTCTGCCACAAATTATGACTTGACTTTTAAGAAGGTTTTATCTGCCTTAAACAGAACATCATCTGATATTATGAGACCTGATGTCTCAAACATTAATAACATTAATTTTTCCTCTTGTATCATATTTTAAATATAATACCAAAATATCTATTCTATTTACCCATTTTTCACATATGCTATTGTTTAAGGAGAGAATAAAAGTCAAAGAAAATAATCAATGAAATAGAACATCTGCACTACTAGGCAAAAAATTTGTTCACTGAAGTTATTATTCCAACTGAATGGGCTTACATTTATCTCAATCCTGTCAATTTTATTTAAAGTAAGGCAATCTGGGCAGATAAGGCATGTAGTATATCTATAGTGAGTGATAAGTTTTATGAATAATACCACAAGTATACAAGTAGTTGAACACCATATCTTAAATTTTATTGTATCTTCTCCCCCCCAAAAAAATCTGGGAAAAAAACTTGTTCTTTGTTGTGCCACTCTTTATCCAACTACCTTCCAGTTATTTACTGGGACCTCTTCACTGATGAAGTTATTTGTAAAAAACAAGTTAGAATTTGTTGATTTTAATGTTTTATTTCTATTTATTCAATTGTATGAGAATTTTCCTAATTAATCAGTAATGGAACATAAAGATCTTATTTGTTTTATTTGTGCCAAAACTTAAAATTTTCTTAATTTATTCTATTTATATAATGATAAAACAATAGTACTAAGCTGTTGAATCAGTGTTTGCAAGGGAATGGATTTCATATAGAACACATAATTTATAAGATTATTTTATAATATTTACCTCCACAAAAATCAAATGTGGAGGAGTGCAAGAGATCTAACCACACACTAGAGACCCAAAGAATCTAGTCAAAGACCTGGATTCCACAGCAATATCTCCCATAAGTCTAGTGGAAGGCCAAGAGTCCAAGGCAGTGTCCACCACGAGTCCAGTCAGTGTCTTGGAGCCCACAACAGTGTCTCATGGTAGTCTGCACGGAGGGTCTGTACCCTCAAGGCCCAAAGGCTAATGGTGGAAGCCAGGAAACCTGCAATGGTGTGGTAAAGGACTTGTGTCACCAGGCTGAGGGCTGGCATGGAAGCCATGAAATGATGCTCCCGTGATGAGAACACATGCTTTCACAGTGAAAGGCAGGCACCCAGCTCCTCCTCAGACCAGAAACCCCAAATCCAGACCAGGAAAACCAAGCACAGTGAGCACTTTCTAGAAACTAACAGCTTGTGATCTTCCCCTCCAGTTTGGTGTCCTTTCCTTTCTTTATGTCATTGGAAGAATCCTCAGTCAAGAATCCACACCTAAATCACATTGACCTGTTCAGCTGGGCATTCTAAGTGGAATACAAGTTAACCCACCACACAAAGCCTTTCCTTATTTCTTGATGTCCAGGGAATTTCAGCATGGTTCATATCAATGTACATATTTTTAAGTATATGTCATTATTTTCTTCTCAAAAACAATTATTGGATTATTCTTCACTAATGATGCTACCCAGAACTTGCATACACAACACAAATAGTTGAATTGTCAAATCAAACTAATACAAATCAAACATTTTCCCAAATCAAACTTCAATAATAATTTGAAATTTAGAGTTTATATAATCAGAAAAAGCAGGAAGAAAGGTGACACATCAGAGTCTATTTCTGTTTGATCATTACAGAAAAGAGCTCTTCAGAATATTTAGTCAAATCTCTGAGTGAGGTCATAGCTGGAGTGTGTGTTTTCCTTTCTTTCTTTCCTTCCTTCCTTTCTTCCTGCTTTTATTGGTATATTTCTGACATACCTAATGATCACATTCATCATAGTGCATTTGTTACACAGATAGACTATCCAGTTCAGGTTTGTGATTTATCCCTCCTTGTGTTAATTTAGCCAGTGTGTCTCTAGTTGTGTTTCCCATCTCTGTCCTCCATACACCACATCTCTTATCATAACAAATCATTCCTTCTCTGCCTACTTGTGGTTCCCCATCAGTGATGTTCCTTCCATTCCTCTTGGCCTTTGGCCCCTACTTTTATCTCTTAAACACCAATTCTTGCTTCTTCTTAAAGTGTCAACACAGAGATTATGTATTCTAAAAAGTTTTCAGGCTAACAGTATGAGAAAAGAGACCTTCTGTAGGCTTCATATACTCATGCTTCTCATAATCAATATATTATTCCTGTATAAAAAATTTCTTATGATGTGTTTTATAATAATGCTAGTTGAAAACGATTGCTACTTGTTATTATATCTCTGAAATCTAAAACACAAAGCACAATTAATATAATAATATAAATAAACTACAGGGATATCTAAATTACCAAAGTCTGCCTAATAAACTATTCTGCAAGATAATTACTTTTTCACTCAAAAATATATGGACAGTGTTAGAGGTATGACAATAAATCAGAAGACTTGAAACCTGACAAGAATGATTCTCAGAAACTTCTCCATTAACTATCTAAATCAGAATTACTTACCTAAGAAGGATGCTAATTAAAATGCCGATATCTACAAGTGTAAAAAGAATGTGGTAGTAATAAAGAAGAAAGGAAACAAAGCTTACGTAAAAGGGGGTTGAGGGATTGCAGGGTGAGGGGGAAGGGAAAAAATGAGAATCAAGTCATGTTATATTCTGGTACAAACTCTCAGTGTTGAATGTGATGATGATGTGTATTCATGATATACCAATAAAGATTTAAAATTTAAAAAAATACAGATATCTAGTAAATGCAAGAAAAAGGAGCTCCAAGTCTCTGAATACAGATGGCAGGAGTGTGCATTTGTGTACAAATATCTTTTATTGATCATTACACTCACCAGAAGTTTGATGATATCTTTAAAGATTAGATTTTAAATATAATTTATTAAATAAGAAATTCAACTTTTAAGCTAATGGAGAAAGTAAGAACCAAGGTATGTAATGTACAGGTACAAATTACCAATAAGGAATGTGATCATAATGCATTTTTAAATTGTACGAATAAACCTAATTTATTAAAATAAATGTAGTATTCCGTCACTTACAATAAAGAGTAAGTTATTCTGTTAAAGAAACAGACCCAAATGGCTCTGTATCCAGTAAATATTCAAAATTACACAAATTCTTCAGTACTTTGTAAACACTGATTACTTACACAATAAAAGGTATTTCTGAAAATGTCTAGCCTATCAGTTTGGTGTTATTGACAGTTTCCCTTACTACAATCATTAAAATATGATAATTGGAATTGCTATTATTTAATAGAAATATTCTTTTATTCTTGATTGTCTGTTCCTTGAAACTAAAGACCAGAAGTTCTTTGTAACTCTTTTTTCCCATAGAAAATGAGTAAGTTAAAGCACCACACAAGCAAATAAATTGAGCACACTTGTTTCTATATTTATAAAAGCAAATTTTAACATAAAGATTGAAACATAGTTAGGGTTTATTTATTTTACTAGTTTGAGAGTAATGTCTAAAAATAAATCTTGGAACATGATTTCTATAAGCATATCATATTTACTTGCATTAGAGTTTCTAAAATTATTAAAGTATCTTTGGATTGGTTGAAGACATTGCGATTATATGTAGAAGAATTGAACATGGCATCTCGAGTTATGAAAAACTGGGTCCTTTACTATCAGAAACAGTAGGAGAATGTTAATCTGATTTTTTCCCTCATTATAGCTGCAATTTTCAGGATAGCATAAGAAGTATGGATCTTCAACTCAGTCCTTCTTTTATAGACCTTTATGATTTTCTGTAAGCACGTTTGACTTCAGATATCAAAATAATAGGATTAACCTATGAGCTTTCTCAAATTTCTTCAGAGTCCAGTTTTAAATAGATAAAATGTCAAGAGAGAATTATAAATATACTAATATTACAAAATATACCTTTCTTTAGATAAAACCCTCTTATTCTTCAACTAGAATTCCTATAAAACGTTCATTCCACAGATTTCAAACTAACATGAAGTTATAATCCTCAAACATGCTAATTCAAATTCTTCTTACCCATTTTACATTCCTTTATATAATTATCTTGATTATATTTATATTTCATTTAAAATTTGTTTTATCTATACAAAATGTTTGGTGTTCTGTTTTCTACACTATGCATTTTATTTATTAAGGCTCCACCATCCACTAAAAATAATGTGACAATAAAGATCATTGTTAGACAGCTTTCTGTCCCTGTGGCTAATATTCATGATAATTGACTTAAAAGAGGATATTGCTTACGGTTTCAAAAGTTTTAACACATAATTTTTGTTATTGTTGTTGATTCTTTTTTTTTTTTTCCCTGGTACATGGGATTAAAGTCAGATCCTCATGGTTGAAAAGTTGGAGCAGAACCCATTGAGCTACATTCCTGGCCCAACAGTCTCTTGGCCCCATGGCTTCAAAAATGTGATAAGGCAAAAGTCCATATTGGAATGTTGTAGTGTGGCAAAAGTTCTCACCTTATGTCAGCCAGAAAAATAAAAAGCAAAGTTGTTTTCCCAATACCCTGCTGGGCCATATCCAGCATTTCATTACCTCCAGCTCGGATTCACATGTAAAAATTTCCCTCTGCTCCTAATAGAACTGAGCCTTGCACACAAGCTCATCTGCTGGACAGTTGAGATACAAAGTATTATAATCATACATCAAATCATATATTACAATGGTATTAATACTTGATTTTTAAAAATTTGAAACATTGGTGCCCAAAGAGAAAGGCTACCATGTATTACAGTGTCATGCACCATAATATGAGAAATAAACCATGACTGATTGCCTTATTTATTGATGGACTACTGATTTATGTCACTTGACACTTCTGGGTTCTGACATGAATCCTAGTCTGGCTTATTTTTTCACCAGCATGACTACCCTTTCACAGCACACACCCTCCAGATGAAAAGGTTATAAGTAGTCTTTAGAGCTCCAAGAGCTATTCTGACTACATTTATCTTATACATATGAACAACTGAACTTTTACCTTGTTTTCAACTTTTAATAAAGATACAAATAAAACTCCCTTACAATTTCTAGTCAGGTAAGCCTAACTTTTACAAAAGGCGCCAGTCATGCCACATCTGGATGACAAGAATAAAAACAAAGGTGATATCTGAAAGACACACACACTCATTCTAATGAGAATTAAATTTCAGCAAATTATTTTCACTTAAAATTGCTGCCGTGGCATTTTCACATTTCTTCCTTCTTAGAAAATTTAAAAATACATGTGAAATCCTATATTTTTAAAATTGAAAATAAAAGTTAATATTAATACCCTGCTCCTAATACTATACAGGCCAATATGCTTGTGTGTATGTGTAGATTGAGAATGATGCTTTTATAAACAAGATTCCCACATGATTCGCAGTAAAACATACACAAACATGCCTAGACATGTGTGATCTCCCATAGATACACAGTGCTATGTAAAATAAAAACAGAGATCCTCATTTTATTTTTAAAAATTAATGTGTTTCCTAAACCAAACAGGCTTTCTGGTTTTAGAATGTAAATATGTTTAGGAAAATTTCCTTTGATACTGTTGGCACAAAAAGAAGTCAACATGATTAGATGCTCATTTAATAGATGTATTTTAGCAGAGAAACTTTCTTTCACTTCTCCATTTCTGTTGATGTTTATGAGTCCAACCCTAGATTTGACCTCACCTCTCAGCTTTGTTCCTGTAGTTTTAATCTACCCTTTGAAAATAACTTTGAAATTCCCTTTTTCTTTGAGGACTGTTACAGGACCTGTATTACAGCCTGGCAATGAAGTTTTCTGCTTCACTGAATCACTTTCATAAACTCTATATTAAAAAGGAAAAGGGCTTTTGCTTCCCTTCTCCCAATCCGTTGCTCTTGCCACTGAGGACAAAGAACTACTTTGAAGGAAGCCTACAGGGCTAGAGGTCTTATGAAACAGCATCGATTGTGCTTTTCTTTTTTACCAAAAGCCCCATAAAGCATGAAGTTGTTATTACCGGTATCATTATTTTGAGTCAGTTGTGTACAAATTTGAAACTTGGATTGCACAGAGTAGGATTCAAGCACAGAAACTATCTGGATTGGCTGTGCTTTAAAGAAAAATGTGACTATAATAAAGAGAGAAGGAAACAAAGATTATGTATTTAGGGGGTGGGGGTTGAAAGGTGGGGTAAAGGTGAAAAAATGAGAATCAAGTCATGTCATATCCTGCTACAAACTCTCAATGTTGAATGCGATGATGATGTGTATTCATAATGTACCAATAAAGATTTAAATTTAAAAAAAATAAATAAATTGCCTTTGAGCAACAAAAAATTAATCATAAGATTCACAAAATACCAATAAAAGTATAGCCTCAAATAATGATTTTTCACATTTAAATCATCATAAGAAAACATAAAAATAGAAATGCATAATTATATCACATGTAATTACAGTTTATAATTCTTATGTAAGTATATAACTATTTGAATTAAGGATAAAAATAGTAATTAGTGCTTAACATTAAGTAATGGACTTTCAAAAGTTTGATACTAAAAAATGTTTATCTAGAATTCTTTGTTTATAAAATTAAATATTGATATCACTATGTGTAAAATTATATTACATTATATCCTCTCTTATTACAAATATGGAGATATCCATACACATATATTACCATATATCCCATTTGAATATTACATAGATATATATCATCAGTCAAATGATGATTACAGAGACATATATTCAATTATTAAACATTGGAAATATCAGAGATTTGAAGCATCCATGTCAGCATATTCAGAATGGAGAAAGATAATAACTTTACAGACAACTAATTTGGTTACAAAAATTTTAGAATGGATAATACAATAACCAGAGGCACTGAAAATGCAAGTTAATTCAACAGATGGAATTTTGATAATAAATTTTACAAAGGCATGAAAGAGAAGAGAGAAATCAAAACCAGAAAGAAAAACACTAAAATGAGAGTTAAAACTAAATAAAAAACTACCAATAGGTACGTTAAATTTTAATGTTGTGAATAACTAAATACTTAAATTATATCAGCAATACTGTCAGTGAAAGACTTAATTCATATGTATTGACTTATTGAAAAGTAACTGAATAGAAAAAATATATCGCCTGTATTGTTAGAATTAAATAAAATTTCTAGTTTAAGAGCAAATAATTTTCATTACAAAGTTTTTAATTTTTTTCATTACTACGTAATTATGATACATAATAAGTATAGTATTCATATATATGGATATTGCTATTTAATCATTTTTCTCCTCTCTCTACCAACATCCCTTCTCCCCTCTGTGCTAGATCCCTTTCCAGTCTTCACAAAGTCTTCCTCACTATTTCCTATAATTTTATCAAAGACAAGTCTTCAAAATGATTAAAACACTGCTTCAGAAAGATATATATAACAAGTATATTATAGTGGCTAGTAGTTTCATACAGTATGAAGTAAACTGACAAAATTAAAAAGTAGAAAATTTAACGATTATTAAAGGATTTGGCAATACATATAGATCTGAGGTCTATAAATTAGTGAAGATTTAGAATATTATAATCTAATTATAATTAAAATTTATATAATGCTACCATTAATAATTGCAGGACCCAAATTCATTTCAAATGTATGTGTGTAAATAAAGGTCATATGCTAAAGCATAAAACAGCTAATGTTAAATTCAGAAAGAATAAAATAATAGAAAGTATTTTTCAGATGAAAAAATAATTAAATTAGAAACCAAATTTTATTATATATATATATATATATACCCAAAATACTTTAATAGTATAAAACATACTCAATACACTACAGATAAAAATAAAATTATATATACAAACTAATGATACTGAAAATATGCTAAAATTTATGTAAAGCAATAAAATACAAAATAAAAGAAATTAGAAGAAA
>PVIR01013650.1:0-41506 GCA_004026965.1 Petromus typicus
AAGAAGGTTTTGGCCAGGTGTGGTGCCACACACCTGGAATCCCAGCACTCGGAAAGCTGAGGCAGGAGAACAACCGGGAGTTCAAGCCCATCTTGGACTACCTAGGGAGACCTTGACTTTGAAAGAAAGAAGAAGGAGGAGACCAGAGAAAAAGGAGAAGGAGAAGGAGAAAAAGAATATTTTACTGGTTTGCATTCACTTATTTTTTGAAAACTCCAGACCCACACCTCCTTTTTATTTTATTTGTTTGACTGGTGATTCAACTCACAAACATAAGTTGAGGGGGTGTTCCTTCAAAGCTTCCTTCTAGGCCATGAGATGGCTGCCAGCAGAAACTAGGCAATCTACTGCCTTATTCAAAGGGGAGAAAACTGCTTCCCTCACCTTTGGCAATCCCTGATCTTTCCTGTCTGAAATCATTTGTACCAGTTGGGACTAGGTAAAGGTCAGACGGTGATTGGCCTAGATCTAGGTAACACGATGTCCTTGAACCAAGTGGCATAGAAAGGAAATGGAATTATCTTGGTTAGTTTGGTCCATTCAGGTCCTGACCCTAAAAATGGTGGTTCTTTGATTATGTTGGTCTAGACCATTTTTAGACATTTCTAAATTTATTATTATTATATATATATATATATTTTTTTTTTTTTTAGGTTTTTTTGAGAC
Organism: Petromus typicus; assembly: GCA_004026965.1. Classification (NCBI taxonomy): domain Eukaryota; kingdom Metazoa; phylum Chordata; class Mammalia; order Rodentia; family Petromuridae; genus Petromus; species Petromus typicus. The sequence continues at coordinate 667 of PVIR01013650.1, forward strand.
AAGGTCTCGCTTTGTGGTTCAGGCTGGCCCTGAGCTCAGCCTCCAACTCACATCACACCAATCCTCCTGCCTCTGCCTCCCGAGTGCTGGGATGACAGGCGTGAGCCACCATGCCCGGCACTGTGGTATGTGGTACTGGTTGCTGCTGGGCGTGAGTCTCCATGCCCAGTATGGTACATGGTTACTGGGAATCGAACCCGGGCCCTTGCACTTGCGAGACAGGAGCCAGAACCACTGAGCTAACTCCCCAGCCCTATAGCAACACTATTAAAAAAGTGAGACATTAGTATTTTTTAAAAAACAGTCCAGTAGAATAGGACAAAGTTGAAATTGGCTCTATGTATGCAGTTACCAGATTTTCAGCAATAATGATACTATGCTTCAATGGGGAAAAGATGGTCTTTTTAATAATAGGTTCCAGGTTAACTGTTCCACATCTTTGTCAACATTAGATATGTTAGCCATTCTAATAGATGTGTTACACTTTTTTTTTTTTTTTGTATTTTGAAATTCTCTTATAGCACAAGATATTGCCATATTTTATTTGTCACTTGTCTTAGTTACTTGCTGGTTACTGGGACAAAATACCCAATACTTACAAATTATCTCATGGTTTGTAGAGGTTTCAGTCCACAGCCAGTTGGCTCTAAGGCAAAGTAGCATAGAAGCATGGTAAGATGAAACAGTTTATAGCAAGGCAGGCAACAGTGAGCCTCCCTTTCCCTTTTTATTCCATTCAAGCTCCAAGCCTCTTGGTTGGTACCACTCACAGCTGAGGTGGGTCTTCAGTAAATTCATTCATCCCCACCCAGAACTGCACTAATCTATTCACTCACTCATGATCCAGTCATTCTCAAAGACCCCACCTAGAGTACATGAAGCTTTGGGAGACACTTTAGATACAAACCAAAATCATCTATCTTCTTTGTGAAGGCAACTGTTCAGATCAGTCACTCACTTTTAAATTAGGTTGCTTTCTTCTTGAGCTTCTGTTTCATTTTTTTTTCTTCCTCTTCCTCCTTCTCCTCTGTCTTTCTCTTTTCCTCTCTGTCTCTCTGAACTTTAGAAAGTTTTTCATGTATTTGGACTCACATTCTTTATCAGATGCATCTTCCTCTTCCATAAATACGTTCCAGTCACTCTTGTCTTTTCATTCTCATAAAAAATCTTGAGTAATCTATTCTTTCATATGATATTCTAAAGGCTTTTTGAATGATCTTTCAGTTAACCTGGAATTATTTTTTCTGAATGGCTTGAATCAATCAGGTCAACTTTCAAACATATTTCTCTGCCAGATCCCTCATTCATTCCTGATAAGAGTGAAAAATTGTGCTTCCACAGGGCAGCATGGCCCCCACAGGTGGTAGACAGCCCTCCTGGACACTGTTCTCAGGCCGTGGACCTGCTTCCTTCCAAAGTCCAAAAGAAAATAAGTGTTTCTCTGTGTAGGCACAAAGACACAAAAATGACAGTCCAGTGGGTGGCACTGGCAGGTTTCTGAACACCAAAACAGGACTCATTTTCCTAATTCCTCCTCAGAGAGGGCAGCAGATTTTTGTCATTTAACATCTGGGGTAAAACTACAACATTTTGGAACAAAACTCTCCTAATAATTACAGTCCTATTGATTGTTCTATTTCTAGATGCTGTCAGAGAAGTAAGGAAATATTCCTATGCTCATTCCATTGAGGTCTCAACCCCCAAACTAGTGCCTGTGAATATACATGGTGAATCCTTTCAGATCCTAAAGTAATCTTCACATTTCGGGGTTTTCATTATTTTTTTTTCCTGGTGTTGAGACGTCTGGTCACACAACTCAGCTGGCAAAAGAACTGTCAAACACACGTGTACTTAAAACTCAAGCAGAAAATACTAATTATGCTGCCAGAAGGTTCATGGAAGAGAATGAAAAACTGAAATGAGCATTGAAAACCCAACACCCAGATGAGAAACGCATTTTGGAAGTAGAAAATAAAAAAGTAGTAGAAGACCAAGAGACACCGAAAACTGAATTAAAGAACCACTCAGATGGCCTTCTGAAGGTACATAAGGATGTGATGACAATGGAGATGAAGAGAGACTTTCCAAAGAACAAGATCAGTTCTTGAAAGGACACTCAGGACTTCAGCATTGTTTAACAACAAGCAGGAAGAAAGGCCTGTGAACTTAGGGAAGAGAGATGGCAGTATGCCATGTCAGGATGATAGATGTGTTACGACGGCACCTCCAAGAACATCTTAGAGTGAGTCTGGAGAAATGCACTATGACTGGCCAATAATTTCTTTTTAATGGCACATATATGGAGCATAATCATAATACTGTCAAAACATTTGATGTTTCATATATATTATTAAGTATATGTTCCAGCTCTTTAAAAAACTATGCACATATTAAATGCACATATTTACACATTGAATATAATATTGGCATACAGTGGCTATTTACAAATAAAAATGGTTCACTGGCTACTTACTTAGAAAATTAGATTTTTAGTTGCGTGAAACCATTGAGAGCCTTCAAAGCCTTGCTACCTTTAATTCATAATTGGATGCTGATATAATGTGTTTGGAAGGGGGACTTGGTGTCAGCAAGTTTGTTTACAGGGAAATTAAATAAGGATAAATGATGAGAATTAGCCACTGTGTTTATAGAAAAGGCTCAGAAAGAATAATGAAAACAATAACTTTGCCTTTTTTTTAAGACTGATGGTATTATGTTTCCTACAGTAAGACAACTGCACTCATAATTGTATTATTATTACTGTACTTCTGCACCTGTTGGATATTTTTTGCATCATTTTCTCTGGCTATGAGCAGTATACAAATATTACCTCAAAATATGCACACTGGTGCATACTGTTTTCTCTGCAATGTTTCTACATTCTGAATATCAAATATTTTTTCCATTCAATATTGATTTAGAGGTAATGATTATAATATTAATTTACTTTTGGTGTTTCAGTGTTTAAACAAGGAAATCTACTTCCTAAATATAAATCCAAGACCTAAATATAAAATAACTAAATAGTTCTGCCACTTTGGAAAACAGTTGCAATTTTATTATGAAATTAAACAGTATCTTACACAGAATTTAACAATCATACTCATAGATATTTTCCTAAAAGAGTTAAAGACTTAATGTCCACACAAGAGCCTGTGGCTTTATTTGTGATGCCAATCTTGGAAGTAACCAATACATTCATTAGGCAAATGAATTAACAATCTCTACATCACTACAATGAAATATCACTGAACAATAAGAAAAAATAAGCCATGGGAAAATGTGGAAAAAATATAAATATGGCCAAGGGGAAAAAAGAAGCCTAAAAGGGTTATATCACTCCAACTATATGACATTGTGGAATATGAATAGCAGGGCATGGTGCTGTAGTGATAGATACATCACATTGTTTGTCAAACCCCCCAAAAGCATAAAACACAAAGAGTGAATTCCAATATAAAGTATGGGCTTAGGTTAGTAATAATATATCAATATTTGTTCATCCACTATAAAAATCCAACAAAAATAAAACTTACAACACCGTGATGTTAATAGCATAAGAAACTGGAGGAGCAGGTAATATATAGGAATTGCTGTTGTTTCTCTTGATGTTTTTTACAAACATAAAACTTTTGACAAATAAAGTCTGTATTAATTAAAATTAAATGTAATAACTGTAATAAGACTGACATCTTAGCTTAATAAAATTTAAGACTCTACTCCTCAAAAGATACTATTGAGAGAATGAAAAAGCAAAATGGAAGAAAATATTTGGCATATTTAAATCATAAGAAGAACTCTTTTAGACTATGTATCTCTCATAAATTAAATAAGGAAAAGCAAAAAATTCAACATTTTACAAAGGACAATACTTAAAGGGCCAATTACCAGGAAAAGGTACTCACAATCATTAGTTGGCAGAAAAACACAAATTGAAAGTAAAATGAGGCATTTTAACCCACTCCCTACTAAAGCTGCTGTTCCATAAATTTGTGCTACAAAGCAACAGAAACTCATACATCTTACGTTACCAATGAAACTGAACACACTCCCACCCCTTGATTCAGCAAGTCAACCCATAGGAGTAAATCCAACTGAAATGCATGCCATTCTGCACAAGAAATAGTTACGAGAATATTCTTAGCACCAGAATTAATTCATTTATCAAACCAGAAGTGACCTCATTGCTCATTATCAATAAAATAAAGTGTTGAGTATCTGTAAAATAGAATACTAAATAGCAAAGAATAGTTATTTCTACACCTTAAAACACAGGTGAATCGCAAAAATCTAACATTTAGCAATAAAAATAGTGTATACAAGTTAATATTATGTAATTTGGCATGGTGGCACATGCTTGTAATCCCAGCACTTCGAGGTTGAGGCAGGAGTTGAGGTTGAGGTAGGAAAATAGCCATGAGTTCGAGGCCAGCCTAAGCTATATAGTGAGGTCAAAGCCAACCTGAACTAATAGACACTGTTTCAAAAAACAGCCTAGACTCCTTAGTGGGTTCAAAGCCAACCTGAATTGCACACGAAGACCCTGTCTCAAAAAATATACATATAATGTCATGTATGTAAAGCCCAAAATCAGACAAAAGCGATTTATGACAACAGAAATCTGTATAATAATGTAAGATTAGGAGTATAAAATTTATCTCCTGATATTGGTTATGTTTAATATTTTGCTTTGGATAATCATCAAGCTATATACCTCAACTTGCAACTTTTCAGCCTAGATGTTAAATTTAAATTAAATAAGTGAAACAAAAGACATATGGTTGTCTATCAACCAAACATAAATGAAAGGTTTGAGCCATAAACATTCCTAAATTACTTTTAATCTTATCATTACGCTAAAGTACAAGTGAATCTTCAAGCCCATACACAGTGATCTCTAACTTCTCAGATTCTAAACCACCATTTTTAACTCTCAGACAAGGAATGGACCCCCTCCTGGTATCAATATTGACTTTATTACACTAAGTTCTTTCAACATTTTTTCTGTACCCTACACATTTAATAATTAATACTGGTATTTTGGAGGATACTTATTATGTAGCAGACACCAAACTAAGTAAGTACTTGTATATATCCATATATTTAGGTATTCTCATAATCCTAAGAATAAATATTATTTAACTGCTTTAGAAATAAGAATATAAATTTTCCTGAAGTCATCCTATCAGTCGGTATTTGGATTAATCATCTCATCCTAGCCATAACAAAATATCTGCAAGCAGTAAATTAGAAAAGGTTTATTTTGGTGCCTGTCCATGATCCGCTGGACCTCCTGCCTTTGAGGCAATGGTAAGACAGCATGTCATGCTAGGAATATGTGGTAGAACAAAACCACTCACCTTATCAGCCAGAAAGCAAAGTGAAAAGGAGAAAAAAAACAACAGGGTTCCACACCCTCCCTCAAAGCTAATCAAGAACCTCTCTCAAAGGGGACCCTCCTGAAGTTTCTGGCACCTTTCACAAGCTCCAACCTGGGGACTGAGCCCTAAACAAGTGGACTCAGGTCACTTACTCATCCTGTAACAATGTCCTTGGTACACTGGAAAAGAAACAGTTTGATTAAGGCCAAAGGGAATGTGTTCCAAAGGGCATTGCATGACTTCCAGAACTGTCCAGACAGCCCTGCTAAAACTGCCATCATTAACAACATCCCGACTTGAGTCACAGAGCTGGGCTGCTAGGAAAAAGCCAGCACCAGACAGTGTCACCCGGCCTGCTCCCCCGGCCCGGGAACCCCGAGCTGGCCACCAGCAGAACTGCCAGTTCTGACATCAGCACCACCAGCAAGGATGACAGTCACTTCCTGCTGCACAATGTTGTGGGCTCAGAATTCACGTCCTGGGGCAAAAAACAATGGCATAGGAAATTATAAAGCCACAAGTCTGGAAATCCCTGGCAAGAGGGATTTGAGTCCAAGCAGCTCAACAAATAAGTATCTAAAAAACTGTACCATTTTAAGGACCAAGTAAGGTAAGCAAGCCCTATCATGTATCAGAAAGCTAAGAGTATATCATTTCACCGACTTAGAAAGACCTCACCTATGACCGATCTGGCTTCTGAAAATCACCATGCGCTTTAATGAAAGCACACAGGAGCATTTGCATGACAGCTCATCCCGAGGTCACCATGGGAGCCATGTGGCTGCACGCTGATTCAGAAGAGCAAGGAAGGGGACAGTTTCTGAATCACCAGACCACATCCTGCCTCTCCCTGGTCTTTTTCTCTGGAATCTGCCCATCAGTTTCTTAGTGAGCTTCTGCCCGAACTGTAGAGCACAGGTATTTCCAGCAAGTATCTGTGACCTTTGAAGAAGTCCACTTTCCAGGAACATTGGCCTGCTTTCTTCTTGTGTGAAGTTGACTTTGACTAAGTGTGAACCTGAAAGTCTGTCCATGAGGTTACTCACTGTGTCTAGGTGAACACAAAGCAACATGCAATACCACACAAATGTGCCTTTAAAAACAATTTTAGCTGATCTAAAGCAGAAAGAAAATTCTTAATATTACACACCATACCGAGCAGATAAAAACTTCGGAAAATTTCATTCTTTCTGAGAATTGTGTTATAGACACATATTCATTATTGTCAAAGACTAAGTGAGCAGTTCATTCTGCTCTGAGTCAACTTGGAAAAATGTGTGGTAGACGATTCAAAATCCTACCCATTTACCTTCAAATCAAGACTAAGAGGAAAGAATACTTGTTTTCTTGGTTAAAGGCAATTTAGTAAAATTAGCAACTTTGGGGGTTTTTTGCTTGTTCTTGGCTTTCCTTTTAGATTTCTATTAAAGGCAGTAGTAGAAGTTAGGAGTAGAAAGCCTGGGGTAGTGCACTGTTTGGAGGAATTTGAAATTCATACTATTGGAGAAACTTTATTATGTAATTCATAGAGGAGATTATTTTGTAATTATTTTGTAATTACAATTATTTTGTAATTCATTCATATTTAATCTAATGTCTCCTCAACAATTTTTAGTCTAATATAACAGAAAAATGTGGGGAACATAAGTAAATTTAGTTAAAATTATAAACCATAAATTTTGTGACCATCATGATGCAAAGGGACAGAATATAGTACTGCCAGAACTTCACAGCATTGCCTGTTATTTTTTAATTATGGATTATAGCTGGGGATAAAGTATAAAACATGCATGTTCAGTTTAACATGTCATTATATAAAGGTTAAGAAAGTCTAAAAAAATTAATAATGTACCAGAAATCTCTGGAATTCAACTTGCAAATCACAATTCACTTTTCCTTTCACCTCCTCCCCTAATACTTATATATGGGATAAACAAGGCCTTCTTGTCACTGAGACACTACATCCAATAATCACAACTTAAAGGAGAAAAGGATGATTTTGGCTCACAGTTTGTAGAGGTTTTGGTCCATTGCTAACTGGCTCCAAGGTACAATGGCATGGCAGAAGGTCATCACAGAGAAGAGTTCACAGGGTGGAAGAAGGAAGCAGAGAGAAATCAAGGTGGGGGGAGGGGTGATAGACCCTTACAGACCACGCCCCCAGTGGCCACCTCCTCCAATCAGTATTCAGCTTCCAACATTCCTTTATATACTCTTCAGTGGGCTCATCCTCTGAGTACCACACCCCTGTGAGCTAACCAGCTCCCAAAGTCCCACCAATGAGTGGATGAAGCATTTGAGAGGAACACCTAGATACAAATCATAGCAACCACCTACATATCCTTCTGCCTTTTTTGAACTGTGTTTCAATGCAAACTTTATGTATTCTGTTCTGTTTTGCTTCTTTGTCCAATAATATTTTCCTGAAGTCATCATGATGATCCTTGTAGTTAGTGGTCTATTCACTTTCTTTTTGGTCAATACTCTATTTTGTGCATGTATCATGAGTTATTTATCCATGAAAAAGTTGCTAGACATAGAAATTTTTCCAGTTTGAAACTGTTATAAACAATTGGGAGGCAGTGTGTGTGTCTAAGGAAATAATTAGGAAAATCATTCTAGGGGAAGTATGTAAATTGAAATTAAGGAGAGAAAAATTAGAAATTTAATTGGAAGAATCAATCATAAAGCATTAAACACTGGAAACTGGTAATCAAAAAAGCAAATAAGAAATGATGAATCCTAGCAGGAGTTCACTGAATGGAGCATATATTTACTTAAAATTTTCATAAATACTGCTATATTTCCTCTGTAAAGATTTTGTCAATGTACATTTTCACCAAGATTTAGGTGTATGAAATCTAAATACCAGTTTCACTGATTATTTGTTAACTGTTGATATTATCTATTTTTTTAATATTTGCTAAAATGAGCAGGAAAAACTACTATTTTAAATTTTATTTTAAGAAGTATTAGTGAGTTTTAGAATTTTCTTACTTTTTCATCAGACAGCCATGTTTTTGGTATTAATTGCCTGTTCATATGATTTGTCTGATATGGCATATATATTAGTTCTCATCTTTTTTGTTGATCTAGAGGAACAATAAAATTTTAATATTTACCTTTTGTCTATGTCCTATATTATATATATTTTAATTTTTCTATAGCTTATTTTTGTATCTTTTACTGTACATAAATTTTAAATTTGTATCTATTGTGGGTTTTTTATGCTATATCATTTTGGTATCCAATTACTGGATCAAGTACTAATTTGATTCTTTTGTGAAGGCATTTTGCAGTTGCTATTAAAGTCTCTAATCAGCTGACTTTATGTACAGGACATTACCCTATAAAATCTTTGTTTTCCCTCCATATAGGGCAGCAGAGCAGCTTAATAACCAATGAACCAATCTGACCCTGGACGATATCAACGTCTGGGGAAAAAAGAAAGGATTTTCATCTAACAGGAACAAGCCTTGTCCTGACATGATCATCAACTACTTCCAACCTGGATCCAAATTTTACATCCCCTTGACATAGCAGCAGGGATTCAGACTAATTCTCCAACCTGATCTTGGATAAGGACAACACCGCAGGAAGAAAAGATAAGCCCCAGGGAGAGGACAGCCAGAAAGTGCAGATCTGGCCAGCAGCTTCAGGGATTCCAATGTTACTCTCCAAAAGTGACTAGGTAAAAGACAACCATGAGACATCACCATGGAGGGCGTACAGGTTCGACATAGACATGGATCTAGACATAATAAGTGTGTGCTCAGGCTGCGACAGACACAGGACTTACCCTCTGAAGTGAGAAACAGACCCAGTGACTGTACATGTTAAATCCAGCAGTCTGCTTCTACCCCACCCACCAGTTTACACACAGCAGAGATGAGAGGGCTATTACTTCCTCCATCTAACAATGTGGACAAGGACGTGGCTTGGTGTGGGGCAGTACCACACCCTGGGATTCACAGAAAACAGGGCCTGTAGATCATAGAAGGCACCTCACAAACCTGCAGGCCCTAAAACAAGACAAAAAAAGAAACGAATTACTGGCTCCGAGGACTGAAGATCCAAGAAAAAAGCTTCATTAAAATAAAGAATATTTTTTATATTATCATTTTCTGTTATCTTTTATTTTTTTCTCTCTTTCATTAGTTATTATAGGAGTCTGAGAGTTTTCCTTTCTTTTCTTTTTTTTTCTGTGGGTCAGTGCTCAGTTTATCTTAATATTTACACTATAACTATAGAACATTTTTCAGTGGTTAAAGATGGTACATTATTGCTTCCCAAGGTTTGTCAATATCTACTTTGTCACTGATGCTATTATTGCTGATGATTTGCTTTATATTGTTTCTGTATCTAATATGGCAAGGCTGTTGCTATTAATTGGCTTTATCTGGATGCCAGTACTTAGTTTGGTTTTATGTCATTAACAATACTTCAACCATGCATAATAGTTCATTCCTGTAATTCCAGAACTCAAGAGAGTGAAGCAGGAGGATCATCATGAGTTCAAGGCCAGTTTTGAATACATAATGAGTTCGAGGCCAGCCTACACTAAAGAGTGAAATATGTCTTAAAATAAAGAACACTACTACTACTACAAGTAGCCCATTTCCAGAGATCTGAGCACTGGGCTCCATATGCTACAGCCTACCCTCCCAAATAAATTGAGGAGAGTGAATATTGGGACAGAGGCAAGGGACAATAATCAGCCATGTTCAGAGGGCATCACTGAAAAGCAGACATTAATCAAAGAGGTTTTGGCTCTACCAACACTGTTTATCAATGTGATCAAACTGCAAGACTCAGCACAGAAAACAAAATACAGAAACATGAGAAGACAAGCCAATAAAATGCCGCCCCGAATTCCCTGCCCTCCCAAAGTCGATCTACAGGGCATCAAAGAGAAGAAATCAAAAGCCACACAGCTGAATTGTTGGAAAGGATACCAGAGGATATAAAAAAACAAATCAGTAAGGCCCTCGGCCAGATTAAGCTAGATATGCCTAACATAAGTACATATAATAAACAAAGTGGATAATCTCTGCAAGTGGTACCTTGCCTACCTAATAAGCACCAGAACCCAAGTTTGACTCCCAGTACCTCAAAAAAAATTACAAATATATATGCACCAAACATAAGTATACCCAAATAAATGAATAAATAAAATAAAAACATTACTAGATCATAAAAGATAAGATAATCATAAACATTATTACAGGGCTCAGTATTCCACTATGGAAAACAGATAGCTCAACCAGACCAAAAAAAAAAAAAACCAAAACACACACACACAAAGAAATATCTGAATCAAGCAAAATCTTTGAAGAAATGAACTTAATAGAGTATTACCCCCAACAACAACAAATACCAATTCTTCTCACTAGCACATGTAATTTTTTCTAAAATAAATCATATACAAGCCAATAAAGCATGTTTAAGTGAATACAAAAGAATCAGAACTATACTATGTATATTATTAGATTATTGAAACTAGAAACTAAAAATCAGTGACAGAGCCAAGGATTTGGCTCAGTAGTTCTGGCATCTGCCTTGCAAGCACAAGGGCCAGGGTTTGATCCCTGGTAACCATATACAACAATGCTGGGTGTGGTGACTCATGCCCACCAGCGATCAGTACCACAAATCACAGTGACAGGCATAGTGGCTCACACCTGTAATCCCAGAACTCGAGAGTCAGAGGCAGGAGGATTGCTGTGAGTTTGAGGCTCACCTGGGCTACCTGGTGAGCTTGGGACCAATCTGAACTACAGTGTGAGACCCTGTCTCAAAACAAAAAAATTAATGACAAAAGAAAACACAAAAATTATACAAATACATGGAAATTAAACAATACACTCTTGAATAATCATTGCATCACAGAAAAAATCAAGGAAGAAATAAGACAGTACCTAGAACTAAATGATAATGGTAGTACATCCTATGACAATCTAAGAGACATAATGAAAGCAGTCCTAAGAAAGAAGCTTACACCTGAGAATGCCCAAATCAGAAAAAGAAATGGAGTCCAAATAAACAAGTTGTTCATGCATCTCAAGGTCATAGTAAAATAAGAACAATCCAAACCCAAAGTTAGTACCAGGAAGGAGATACAAAGTTAACAGTAAAAAATTATGAAATTGAGACTAAAAGAAGAAATACAAAGAATCAATGAATCAAAGAGCTGATTCTTTGAAAAAATGAACAAAATAGATAAACCTTTAGCCAATTTACCACAAAAAGAGAAAAGGAAAAATACCAGATCAGTGAAAGTTGAAACTGAAAAGGCGAAATCAATACGTACATTGCCAAAATTGAGAAGATCATTATCAAATACTTTGCAAACTTGTACTCCAATAAATTGGAAAATTCAGAAAAAGTAGATAGATTCCTAGATGCACATGAATTATCAGAACTGAACCACAAAGATATAAAACCCTGAATAATTCAATATCAGGCAAATAAATTAAAGCACTAATTTAATACAAAAATTTAACAGCTAAGAAAAGTCCAAATTCAGTTGGTCTTGAATGCGCTACTCACCAGGTAGCATAGGTTGATCTCAAACACACAGCAATGCACCTGTCTCAGCCTCCCAAGTGCTGGGATGACAGGGGTGTGCCACTATGCCTGGCCAAGGTAGTTCCTTTTCATTGAGTTGAAAGTCGTTTAGATTATACATGCAATAAAGTCAGTGCACTATAAAATGAAGGGGTAACCTGGAACTCAGGATGACAATTACCACAGACAGAGAAGACAAAGAGATAAATTAGAGGGGGGCCAGGTGGAAGAAGGAGGTCACTGCTAGGGTCACGGTTTTGTTTTGTATATACCACTTATTAGGTGTTTACTACACTTTAAAAAATAATGTATTAAATAAAATTGAGGAAATTTTCATGACACTGGGCCAATGAATTCCACACACTGAACCATGGGTTGGCATTCATTGAGTCCTCTCTCAAAGAAGCTGAGAAGTGAAAATACTATTTACTACTAGAGGTAGTATGACAGAACCAAGCACTGAGCCTGGTCAGTATTGTATCAAACTGCATTGGAGGCCATGACTGAGATCCTGGGGAAATCCTGTCGGGAAATGCGGGACCCGCTACTGGGATTATTGCGGACATCTGCCCCACTCTATGGGATCTTAAACTATAAGGATTACTGGCCTTAAGACCTACCGGGATTTACTCGGATTTAAGGATGTCTGCCCTGCACTATGGGATCTTCATCTACAGAGATTATTGTGGATAACTGCCCTGTTTATGCATACTAGGATTAAGAGTGTGAAGGTTTGGTACCAAATAAAAGTGTGGAGAGCTCGGGGCATTGTCCCTTTTCTGTTTATGTGGAATTTGGCTTCTGTTGCTGCTGTTCGGAGTAGCAAGAGTCGAGCCTGGGCTCAGCCTTTTTCTCAAGTTTTCGACTTTGTTGTTTGTTGGTTGTTAATCCTTTTGTTGTGGGACTCACAGGGAAATGGAGCTTGCCACGAAGGTTCTAGCTGCATCCTCTTACCCTCTCTCCCACAAAAATCAGTGAAGTCTTCCCAATAACCAGTTCTGTGACCCAAAAAGCTCCCCATCAAAGGAAGGATTCAGTGGGTTATTTGCCCTCCCATGGGTGTGATATTGGACAAGGGGCCTAAATGCATGAGCTTCTAGTCTCCTTTACATTAACACCAAAGGCTTCAGGGCAGTACGTCTCCTCCCTGCTCACCTAATATGAAAATTATTTCACGAGTGAGGCTGGTATGTCTGTGCTAAGGGCTCTAGAGTTTCCATTATCTGAGATGAGTTCAAATCCCAGGTCTACCCCGACTGTCTTTGTGGCCTATAATAACAACTCTACATCTTCACACTATCTATAAAAGTCACAAAACTGAAGATCAAATAAAGTTAGTTCCCAACAACTCTATACATTGTGCTTGGTGAGAAAAATGCTCTGTGGGGAAACAACTTGGTGGATCAATATCAGCAGTTGGATTCCCTGTGACAGGATCTGAGGGTTGGGTTTTTTTTTTTTTTTAATACAATGGAGTACTATTCAGTCATAAAGAAGGTTAAACTTGAAACATTGCTAGGTAAATGCTTGCACCTTGATACTATACTCTTAATTGAAATAAATCAAACACACATATGTAAAATCTATTATCTCTCTGATGGGAGAAACAAGAAATGTATATAAGGTCCAAAATTCATTATTAGATATTGTGAAATAAGAAGTAATTGTTTGAAATAATACTGTCAGACACTGTTAATAATTAAAATGTATGCAAAAAGTTTACAGTTTTTTAGGAGATGAGCTGTGAGATAGATTAGCACACAGATACACAGTGTACTTACTTACCATTGCTACTCTCTATCTTATGATGAAATTATTTTTTCATAGAAGTATTTTTATTTTCTTTATTAATATGTACTTGTAGCACATTAAAATTTTAAAAATTTTAAAAGTAAAGCAAGTAACATAAAGAAAATATTTGCCAATCATATACCTAATCAGGAATTTGAGCATATAATGCATCAAGAACTCTTAAAGCGAACGAGTGAAAGACGATTTAGTTTTCCAATGGGAAAACCACGTAGACTCTTTTTTCCAAAAAGATATCTACATGGCTAATAAGAACATGATAACTTGCTCAAAAATATTACTATGAAGAAATACAAATGGAGGGCTGGGGATTTAGTTCAGTGGTTCCAGCACCTGTCTTGTAAGCACAAAGTCCTGCGTTCACTCCCTGGTAACCACATACAACAATGCTGGGTGAGGTGACTCATACCTACCAACGATCAGTACCACATTCCACAGTACTTGGTATGGTGGTTCATGCCTGTAATTCCAGAACTCAAGAGACAGAGGCAAGAGAATTTCTGAGTTCAACACCAGCCTGACCTACAAAGTAAGTTCTGGAGACCTTATGGGCTCGATCTCTCTACTTCAGTGCTTATTTTTCTCTCAGCTTCACATTCACACACCAACCAAAATAACCTGGGTGAAGGATGAGCATATATGCTAAGCAGCCCAGCATTTTCCCTACAGTATGCAGCCAGGAAGTCACATCTAAGAATTTTTTTTTTTTTTTTTTTGAGACAGGGTTTCGCTTTGTGATTCAGGCTGGCCCTGAGCTCAGCCTCAAACTCACATCAGCAATCCTCCTGCCTCTGCCTCCCGAGTGCTGGGATGACAGGCGTGAGCCACCACGCCCGGCACTGTGGTATGTGGTACTGGTTGCTGCTGGGGTGAGTCTCCACACCCAGTATTGTTATGTGGTTATCAGGGATTGAACCCAGGCCCTTGCACTTGCAAGACAGGTGCCGGAACCACTGAACTATATCCCCAGCCCACATCTAAGAATTTTTGACCCATGACTCAGAGCTGATTTTCACTTTTCAGAACCTCTGTAGAAATGGGTGTGTACTGCAAACCTGGAGAAACGGATCCTGCTCCTGGAGATTTCTGCTCACAGGTAGAGTCCACGCCCTGGCTGCAGCCTCCGGAAACCTTGAGCCTGCTCTGTGACTTTCCTCCTCTTGGCACTGGCCGACAGAGGCAAGAGCTGACTCAATGGCTATTCGTGAACGAGGCCGTCAGAGGAAGGAGACCGGGCCAGAGTGGTACCCAGAGAAAAGCCCATGACTATCATAAACTACAACCACAGCAGGAGGGTCTACTGTGAGAGTGACTCCTTCTACAGTGTAGGCTAGAGTGAGAGAGAAAACCCAGGGAATGCTGGCTGTGTTTTGGAGCGTCATCAGGGGTCACTTCAGAGTGGGGTGATGACTGAGCATCAGGAATGGTATTCAAAAGAGCATGGTACTGGGGTAGAAATACATACATAAATCAGTAATATAAGAGAGAGAGCTCAAAGACAAACCTGTGAATTATGGAAAATTTATTTTGAATAAGGGTGTCAAGAATGCAGAATAGGAAAAATATAGTTTCTTCAATAAACAGTGTTGGGAAAAACTGAATATTCACATTCAAAAGAATGAAATAGGGCTGATAGGTCATACATATAAGTCAGTTTAAATTGAATTACAGATGTAAATTTAAGATCTCAAATGAAAAGTCCTACAAGAAAATATAGAGGAAACATCCACAACATTGTCTCGGAGAGTGTTGTTATGGATATGACTCTGAAAATACAGGCAGCAAGAGTCACAAAAAAACAAACCAAACTAAAAAGCTTCTGCACACCAAAGCAAACATTTCACAAAGAGATGATCAGTAAGGCGAAAGAAAAAAAACTATATATCTACGTGATTTATTTCCAGAATATATAAAGAATTCAAAAATTTTATAACGAAAAAACTAATAATTCAGTTTTAAAATGAACAAAAGACATCAACAGACATTGCTCAAAAGAAGGCATAAAAACAGCCAATGGATTTTGGAAAAAAAAAGCTCAACATCACTAGTGATAAGGGGAATGCACACTGAAATCGCAATAAGGTATCACCTCACATTTGTTATAATAAAAAAGAAGAAAGATATACTCTGGTAATTCAGTCACTTGCCCATCACTTAGACTCAGTACCTGACACACCTTCAAGGAGGAAGGTTTATTTAGTTCACAGTTTCTGATGGTTCAGTTCAAAGTTGGTTGACTCTAAGACAAAATTGCAGAGTGAAAGGGCATGTTGGAGGTAAGCTGCTCACCCGATGACGTCCAGGACACCGAGGAATGCGAGGAGAGGCACAAAAACACACCGTCCCAGGTGTTCCTGCCAGTGACCTACTTCCAACGACAATCCACCTCCTACAGCTCCTGACTCAACGGGACTTCCAGAAAATCCACATGACCCAAATGAGGAAAGAAGCTGTCCCTGGGTTAGCTCAGAAGAGGAAATACATTGAAATAGACAGCAATGAGGAATCCAGGAGTGAACTACTATCTCTTCGTGTCATTGAACGCCTGCATAAAAACCCAAAGTCTGACAAAGAGACACGACAAGAACTGCAATGGCTGGAAAGACAGACTGAAAGGAATTTGTGACAGAGAAAACCAAAATAAGTCCATTTTCCAGTTCCACAAATAAAGAGAAGGGAAAATAGAAGAACTTTATATGATGATGCGCTACAGTCAGAACCCTTGGTCCAGAACCAAGAGGTCCATCTGAGAAAAGCAGCTGCTGCTACGAGATGCACTTTTGAAAAAGAAGAAAAGAATAACTGACTTGTACGCAAGTTTCTCGTTCCAAGGAGTATGCTAAATTTGTACAATTACCCCAAATTTTAATAAATACATGGTGTTTATTTACATTAAAAAATTCCAGAAGCACTATACTGTAAAAAAACACTAAAAAAAAAAAAAGAGTTCAAAAATAAATTCCTCTGTATTTTTGAATGAATGGTGTCTTCTGAGGAGCTGCATCTTCGGTTCCTCAATTCTCAGATTTCTCCACCCAGCTCTGTGTGCTCCGAAGACCCGCTGAGGGCACGCTCCAGGCTATGGAAAGTGTGCAAGCCAAGAGGCGTCCTTGCTTTTACTGGTAGAGAGTGAAAGCAACTTTTCACTCAGCTGAAGTGGCCGGGTAAGACTAGCAAGTGAAGGTGTTTAGTAAGGGGTCCTCTTGCTCAGTCTTCACCCCACGCTAAAGTGACCCCTGATGATGCTCCAAAACACAGCCAGCATTCCCTGGGTTTTCTCTCTCATTCTAGCCTACACTGTAGAAGGTAGGTGTTGGTGGGTGTGAGTCACCACACCCAGCATTGTTATATGTGGTTACCGGGGATGAACCTGGGACCTTGTGCTTCCAAGGCAAGTGCTAGAAGCACTGAGCTGAATCCTCAGCCTGATAGTTGCATTTTTTATAAGGCAGATTGGGAAGTTCTATCTAGCCTGCCTTCTTACTGCAGTTACTCCATTCAACTCTGTATATAAATGTCCAAGTTCTTTTCCTTACATCCTCCTCACTTCAGATTTAGCTCATCACAACATTCCATCATAATTTAACACACCACAGTTTTGAACTTTTCTCTGGGAGTTTTGGAAGACAAGAAAACTGAATAAGATAATGCCTAAAGACTACTGTTAGGCTGAAGTTTTGAACAGACAAGCTAAAGACAAAAGTCCCCAGCAGCTGCAGCTCCTGGATCACAGCTGAGCTGGCATACCAGTACACTTTCGATGTTCACTTACAATTGGTGGATGGTAATTACTGTGTGCATGGTCCAAGCCACACGCTATACCTAGTGTGGGAGTCAAAACTATGACTAAACTGAGACCTCAGCTTCAAAGGGGTTCCTCGTTTAGAGAGGCGAGCATTTGCACTAATGTAATAGATAAATGTGATGGCAGGCTCCAACCCAAGTGCTCTGGAACCGAGGTATAAGTAAATCTTACAGAGCATCTTATTTGGTAGGTATGTGTGCTTCTACCTGGGCTGGAATCCAGGCCCTCATGCATGCTCCGAAAGCGTTCCACCCTGACTACTCCCAGCCCTATAGAAGTGACTCTTTAGCTGGAGCTTGGAGAATGAAAATGCTTTCAAAGTCCCTAGGTAAGACTCTCTTTTTTGGGACAGGGGATTTAGTTCAGTGGTTCTGGCACCTGTCTTGCAAGCGAAAGGACCCGGGTTCGATCCCCGGTAACCACATACAGTACTGGGTGTGGAGACTCACACCCAGCAGCAATCAGTACCACATACCACAGTGCCGGGCGTGGTGGCTCACGCCTGTCATCCTAGCACTCGGGAGGCAGAGGCAGGAGGATTGCTGTGATGTGAGTTGGAGGCTGAGCTCAGGGCCAGCCTAAACCACAAAGCAAGACCCCGTGTCAAAAAAAACTGAACAAAAAAAAAAAAAGAAAAGACTCTCATTTTCTCATTTTCCTACTGAGTGTTTATATATGTATATTTTTAATCTAAAAATGAAGGAGAGTCAAATAAATGCCTACATGACACTAAGTTACAAACCTATTCGGAAAACAATAGATATGAATATATAATTGGAGACATTCGTGGGCATTCTTTAACCAGCAAGAACACAGACCATTAGGAAAATAATCCATCACTGACCCTTGTGCATTTGTTAACAGCTATGACTTTTTTGTTTTATTTTTCCTCTATCAAACAACAGACTTATTTCTGCACAAAAGATTGATGTGAACCACAAACTGTTGAATTGGAGAGACAGAAATGGCCTTAATATGTAGTCTGTGCATCTTGACTTTAGGTCTGACTGGTCATAATTAGTACTGGTTTAAGATTTTCCTATTCTTAAAATAGTTTAAAAAGATTTTGAAAGTCTCCTTGGTAATCTGTCTTTTGTCATCTATGGCCTTAGATGTCAACTGCTAAGTGAAATGAAATGGTGTTTTAATGTGCAATTACTAGTAAAAACAAACTGGAAATCCAAAGGATTAGGGTGAGAGTTCTCGAAACTTGAATTCTTCTGAAACAGGAGCACATGCTCCCTTAACCAGTTCCCCCCCACCCCCACCCCACACACACACGCACGCAAATATTTTACTCTGTCTGAGTGAGCAAAGTGCTTTCACTTCAACCTTGTAGGTCAAGTGATGACAATGACACTTTACCATTTGATTTTCAGGCAGATTTCCACTGTTGTAATAAACGGAAATGTCTTCTGTCAGTTTAGTGGGAAAAGGCAGTGCTAAAATGAGCAGAAGAAAATTTTTATCTGAGGAGGAAAAAAAAAGAAACTCATAAAAGAAAAACTCCTCTATCTTTCATTCTTGACATAGGAACTGACAAGCACCTTTCTAATCTTCTGTTCCTTCTTAAATTCCAAGTTTGCCAAATGGGCTTACACTTGTGTAACTGTGTAATATGCCTTTGTTAATGTTTGTTGTTCAGTGGACATGGCTTCAAGTCTACTCAAAGGACTTTCTTATCATTTAATTTCTGCATTAATTCCTTTAAATTAAATATTCCAGTCTCATTTCACCCTCCCAAGAGGACTGGTTTGTCATGTTAAATTTCATATCATTAAAATGCAGGATGAACTTTCAAGGTATCCAGAGGTACTTGAAAGTATTTTCCCAGTATAATTTGGCCACCAAGAGGGAAACTAACAGTCTTGGCCTTAAATTAGTTCTGAAACTTTCCAGCCCTTTTGCTAGTTTTTTTGGGTTGTTGTTTTGTTTTTGTAAGTTATTACCATTCACCACACTCTCAGAGCTTCATATAACTGTCCAACCAGAGCTGAGTCACTGGTTTTATAATGTACTCTCCTTAGAGTCATGAAGGCAGACTTTTATCTCTTCTCAAATGAAAGGTTAATGGCTAATGACAGCCTCAGGACTGAGAAGACAGTTAAGGTGGGGACCCCATATAACTGATATTAGGAATCATCACGCCCTCACCACTGGCGTATCTGTCCTGACCAGCCTTAAACCCTCATCATCTCCAGCCTATTCTCCAGGAGCTCTGAAACCAGAGCTTTGAACTGAGACACAGGGTATCTTCCAGAATAAATCCATCCTGGCCAAGTCCTTCCAGACGGGCTGGACCTACGCTCTTGCCTGAGTTCTTGATTCCTTAGAAATGTGGTTAGTACACACTTTGGTGATTCCTTCTGAGATAGTTTATCCAAGATGACGATTACTTCCAAAGTCTTTTGAAACTTTGGGGAGTCTTAGGGACCAACCCAAGAAACAGTCAGAGTCCCATCACTGAATAGTTTAAATGACTCTCCGTCAATCACTGGTTCACTGGCAAATTTACAGATAGACAGTCCTGTCGTGCAGAGGTGAAATTGGGTCTTAGCAGATTGTGTTGTCCCTATGAAGCCTATTGGAGAGCAGCACAACAGAGTAGCCCTGGACTCAATTATATTAACTTGGACAAGTGGTGTAACCTCTCTGTGCCTCAGAACCTTCATCTATAGGTGGAGATAATAATGGTGTTTGTTTCATAAGTAGTTCTGAGGAATGAATGAGTTCATATACGTAATGTGCTTAATGTCTGAAACATTGACAATGCTGTAGAAGTGTTTGCTCTTGTTATTAAACATGAGCCATAGACTAAAGTATCTAAAAAATTTATGTAACATAATTGAAAACCAATAAATTTCATTTAACTGAACATTTTGTATTGTATTATCTTACATATCTAGCAATAATAATACAATATCATCACATATTTATTAAAAGCAAGTATTCCAACATTTCTCAAACCTGTCTTAACAGAAGATTACTTCAAGATGTTAATTACATGTGCCAACAAAATTCATCCCTGCAGCAAATAAGTGTTTTAACTATCAATCAAAATCTAATTAATTGTTTGACTCTAAGACTTCTTCTTCTTTCCTGTGACATGGACATTAAGAAACGTAGGAGACAGATTTGCTATAGAGGGCTTACCACAGTTATTCATATGGGAAAGCTTTCCTTCTTGGAATCCTGGTGTCTCCACGAGCTTCCCCACAGTGTGTTCCAAAGTCCATTCTAGCAGATGCTTCATAGCAACTGATAAGATTATTGCATCAAGCAGCATTTAAGTACCGCTGTTATGATTTATATCTAGATGTCCCCCCAAAGCTTCTTTTGTTGATTGCGGAACTTTTGGGAGGTGATTAGATTATTGAGGAGGAAGAACTGGCTTTTTGTTGAAAGGCCAGGTCTGGTCCCAGGAGACAGATCCTTAGTGACATGGTCTGGAAGGGTTTACCTGGCTTCCCAGCTCCCCCCTCTGTCTCTGCTTCCTGTGTGCTATGTTATGAGCAGCTCCTCCATCACCATGCCTCTCTGCCGTGCTGTTAGCTTCTCTAACAGACGGTGCTGGGAAAACTGATGATCCACCTGTATAAGAATGAATATAGACTGTACTAAAATTGAATCAAAATGACTGAATCAAAGACTTAGATATAAGACTAGAAACTCCATTGGGGAAAGATAAAATGATTAAAACTCTTTAAGACAGGGACATAGGTAAGGACTTTCTAATCAGAGTCCCAAGTGCATAAAAATAACACCTAAATCAATAAGAGGAATTATATGAAATTATGCGTTTGCACAGCAGAACAGTGAAGAGACAGCCTTAGAAAGAGTAAAACAAGGCTTCCAGTTACTCCTTGTCTTTGTTACATTTCTCTATTTCTAAGACAAAATAGGTTTTAGTTCATAGTTAAAGAGGAAAGGGGTTACTTAGCTCACAGTTTGTAGAGGTTTCGAACCATACCCAGCGGACACCAAGGCAAGGTGATGTTGGCAGACAGGCATTACAGAGGAGAAATAGTTCATGGTGTCCACACAGTGGCAAAAAACAACGCGGGACCTTAATAGTGTCTTTCTGCCCCTTTTACCTCATTCAATTACTTAGGATAGTTAACGGACCTGACCTTAATCCCAGTACCCTGAGACTTAGCCCTACCTTGAATTAACCACACACTCTAGATACAGCCATCTCTGAAAAAGCATGAGCCCTGGGGGCGAGGGCATCTAACCACAAGCCATGACACTCCTCAGGGTACAAGTACTACAATCTAAGAACTCAAAAGAGTTAGACCACCCCAAATAAAAGACTCAGTCAAAAAATAAGCAGCTGAAATGAATAGACACTTCTCAAAAGAAATACAAATGACCAATAGGACATGAAAAAAATATTTAGTACCTAAACAGCCATCTAAATCAAAACAACATTGAGATTTCATTCTATTATAGAAAAAATAGCCATCATCAAAAACTCAAAAAAACAATACATGGTGGTGACGTTGTGAGGGAAAAAAAGAATCCACTTGATAGGATTGCAAACCCATGTTTAGAGCAACACAACTCATAAAAGCCAAATGTTGGAGGCTCCTTCTGTCCCCATTAACAGATGAATAGATAAAAGGAAATATGTATAAAAAGTATATATATATATATAATATATTTATATATAATATATATATTTATATATATATATATTTATATATATAAAACAGAGTGATACTCAGCCATAAAGAGAGATAAAGTTGAGTCATACACCCTGAGACCACATTGCTAAAGGAAATAAATCAGATGCAAAAGGTTAAATATCCTATGGTTTCTCTTACATGAGAAACCCAAAGTATAAACAACTTAAAGAGAAAAGGAGAAGAGATAACACAAGAGACAGAAATGTACTTTGTGGAGATAGGAAGGGGATCTGAGGATGGAAAGAGATGGGAGGGGGAGGAGAGGAGAAGAAATAAACTAGATCAAGACATGATCTCTACATATGTGCCAATTTTGGTGATAAATGTCTTTATTGTGCACCACAAACATGTACTAGTAAAGAATTAAAAACAAAAATAAGATACAGTACACTCAAAGTAGGACAATTCACGGATAGCAACTTACAAAGGAACTACATACAAATAGGGCGTATGCAATGGGACAATAATACAAGCTATTATCACCTTTAGGCCAAAAACTATTACAGAACAAAGAGACTAAGTCAGACAGAGCCAATCACTGGAGAGGAGCATTGGCCTTGCTTTAGAGGCCAGTCTTAAGACCCCCATTCAGGCCAAGATTCAAACAGAGACACATAGCTAGTAGGACCTCTGTGTTAATAGAGGATCTGGTTCCCAAGTACATAGTCTGTATTGTAGGCTCTCATCAAGAAGAATAATTTGAAACTCTCAGGCCTGGTGTTTAAAAACTGTCTACAGGTAGAATTTATTCTTCCCTCAGTCCTTTTTTGGGTCCTTTCAAATGATTGCATCAGATACCTACACTAAATATAATTATATATCCTTACTTTTAGCAAATTGATCATGGACTTTAATCCTGGGTGAAAAAGACTTTCACAGAAACACCTAAATCAGTATTTAAATGAATCACTGGGGACTATAGTTTACCCATATTGATGGATAAAACTGACCGTTTTAGTTCCTTAAATGAAATGAGCCCAAGATTACAAATCCTGGCCTTATTCTTCTCTCTCCAGGGTACGTCCCTTCAGGGGTCTCCAGTGGCTTAACTCCATCCACACAGTCACATTACTCAGGCACCTTTTGATGGAGCCCTTACTGAACTGTAGGCTGTATGTAGGGAAGGAAGGGACAGAGAATCAACTCTAGACCACAGTCTGTGGGTGGAAGGTTAGTTAGGTTATTAAACAAACATTAAGTGAGTTGGAGTTGGAATTCCCAGAAAGGTGAGTGATGACTCTATGTGCATTTTTTAAGAAGGAAGCTCCTGCTTAGGATGAGTGAACCCCCAAAATTATGAAGGAGGGTATATTGGACAGCTTTCCATTATTACAAAAAAGCACTTGAAGCAACTAATGTTATATAGAAGAGATGTGTTATTTAGCTCAGTTTTGGAGACTCAGTCCCAAGGTCAAGTGTCTAGGAGTTGTTTTGTAGGAGAAATAGATAGAAAGAGATGGGTGATTCTGAGAAAGGACACTTCAGAGGCCAATTCAGTAGGCAGTTGTTTGGTATAATACTATACAACTTAGTAAACTTTGTCTTCTTTTAGATTTTTTTGCAATGAAAGCCCTTATAAATGCACTCTTGTACACTTATCAAATAATATCTCTGGATCAAATACATTGAAGAATTTTGACTCACAAGTGACAAGTGATTTCCCAGAAAGATAATTTAAATTTATATCACCAGTAGAGAATGTGAATATATATATGTGTAATATATATATTATATATATTATTATGTAATATATATTATATATATATAATATATATATATTACATATATATTATATATATATATTACTAATATATATATTACTGTTGTCTCTCCATACTTGACATTGCAATTTTCTTTTATTTTTTCTAATTTAATTATACATTTAGTTTAATTATATTATATTATACTATTTTGTAGTATAATTATATTATATATATATACATTGTTTTGTAGTTTTGGAACTTTTACCTTCAGGATTTCCTAGCATTGTTCAAGTCATATATGATTATATTGCTATTAGTTAAGATCACTAAATTATATGACTCTAATTATAAAGCTCTTCTCTGATCAGGACACTTTGGGACTTTGTAAAAGTTCTTTTGTCTTTGCTGAAGTACAATAATTTAAACTTAGTCCTTCCTACATGACTCACAGTGCAGGGATTATATTTTAGTCATCTCTGAATTCTTAGTCACCCTTTGTCAGAATTGTGCATGTAGTACATGTTCAATAAATATTTGTCAGATTTAATTTAATTGGATTGTGTCTTAGTCTGCTTTGTGCCACTGTCATGAAATACCCAAGACTGTGAATTTATAAAGAATGAAAATTGCTTCGCACTGTTCTGGAGGCTGAGAAGTACAAGATCAAGGGAGCAGTAGGTCTGGTGTCATAAGAGCTGGGTGTTCACCCCACGAGAAGACCTTGAATCCTGCACCCCTTGGAGGGCAGGGAGCTGTCCTCACACAGAAGAAGATGGAAGAGAAAAGAGGCCAAAGGAGATTGAGCACACTCCCCTTTATTGGCATTCACCTCATGGCCTATTCACCTTTTAAATGTCCCATCTGTTAATACTGTTATAACGCCAATGAAATCCTAGCATGAGCTTTAGAGGGGACAGACATTCCACTCACTGCAGATTGGAAAGGGCGGGAAAACTTCTGAAACTGTCCTGAATTAACCTCCAAGGTCATTTCTGTAACAATGAAGAATGATGATTGTCTCAACAGAAGCTCAACCTTTAAGTGAAAGCAGGTGAATCGTAAGATCCGGCTAGTCTCTCTAATATAAGCATTCCTATCAATGTGGGGCTGTGCCTTGGCCTTGAAGAGGGATTGCCTTGAGCACCAGCTAAAAGATTCTACCAAAATCAATTGATGTTTAAGTGCCTTATATAAAATGGCATCATATTTGTATATAGCCTACATAACCTTTCCCATATGCTCAAGGTTACTTATAATACCCAATACAATGTAGATGCTATACAATCCCTAGACTGTCGCGCTGAAGGAAGGAATAATGTCAAAAACTACAGTCTGTACATGTTCAGTAGAAAAAGTGCTGCTTTGTGTGTGTGTGTGTGTGTGTGTGTGTATCTTTGAAACTCAGTAGTCAGTTCCATAAACAGAGAACCTACAGATACAGAGACCTGCCTATAGATAGTGTCTGTCTTCAGATTATTTCCCAGATGCAGGCATTCTGAAACATCTCTGCTATCCTTCCCTGCTTCATTCTACTCCTATTGTCATTATTTTGGTTGAGGTTCTCCTGGTGATATTATCTACCTAGAGAAAGGCATTAAAATCATGTACATTTATTTACCTTACACAAATTATAAATAACATGTAAAATTATATATTACAATGTGTGGTGCTGTATTTATATTTACATATATTATATGTTTACACTTATGAACATTTATAACTATTTATATATATTATATATTTATACTTTGAAACATTTACATGTTCGTGGATGGATTAGATGTGGACACACTAGCCAAGCTTTTGCTTGTTATCGTAGTGATTAACCCTCCCTAGCTTCATGGACAATATATTTCTTCACCCTAGAACAGCAGTAAGTAGGGAGACCTACAGCACAGGCTGTTTCACTGAAAGCTCTGAAAGTTTTGCCATCATTGCACTAAAGAAAGCAGGGTATAGGAAAAACAAGGAAAGAAATAGATTTTTTAAAATGTTCACCTTGAAAGCCAAGGAGACTTGATGTCATCTAGGTTTTTTAATATAGAAATATTAAAAGCTTGACTTTGAACGTAAAAAACCAAAGCACTAAAGGACTTCGTCCATGAAGTTTATGCCAGCAGTAGATACAAGAGTACAGTGGTGCCTAATGATGCAAGGTTCAATTTTCTAGTCGTGGCAAAACATTTGATGGTTATGGGAAAGATAGCAAGGAAAAGAACTAGGAAGGAGCTCTCCAGTACCTCCCCAGAGTGTAAACCTAAACAGTAAACTAATAGTGCTGAAGGGAGGCGGGCTGAGGAGTGTCAAGCACTTCCAAGGCAGTGCTCAAGAATAGCTCATCATCCCTGATCCCTGAAGAGATGAGTGGCCATGGCTGAAAGATGGCCGGAAGATCACAGATCCCTCATGGGTGAAACAAGGAAGAGGCAGAGTTGTGGCTTTCATTTTGAAGGGTTCTGTGGCCTTAAGTCTTCTTAAGATGGACAGAGGCAGTCAACAGCCATACAGGATCTTTCTCTCCACAATGCCCAGCAGGGGATCAAGGACAAATAAGAAACAAATATACTATACCCTTTCTGCTAATCCCATACTATGATCATTAACTGAAGTGTAACTTGGGGAAAAAAAGAACAAAGAAGTAAATCCCAATTGATTATAACTTCTTAAATAACAGAGTTCCATTAAAATCAATGAGATTAAACTTACTATCATTTTGTAGAATGGAAGCTTAAAGAAGCATTAAAATGACAGGAAAAGGCTACAGATTTTAATATTTAGGTATATAAATATGCTTCCCATTCATAAGAATGTAGTTAATTATATGCTAAGTATACATTAGATATATAAATATATATATTGTAATATATTGTAATATATTACAATACTTGCAAAGATCCATACACATGAAAAATTAAGCACATATGTTCTCGGTATAAAAAAATATAATGAGACAGACATGCAAACATAGTGTAACTGTGTGTGTGCGTGTGTGCATCACAGAGAGTGATTAATTTTCTCCAGAAAAGATAATGTTACTTCTGAAATGAATGGTACTCTTGATGGTGTCTTAGGATCAAAAGGCATGGTGGTATGAAACTTAGTCACATATTGACATTCTTGAACAAGCAGAGTGATGTATTATATAGACTGAGAGTCGAGAATCCCAATTCATCATTTTTTAAGTTGACTAGGACAAGTTCTGTAACCTCACTGGGACTTACAATAAATCTAATTTCTATTGTTGATAGAAATATTATTAAGTTAGTGTACATAAATAATGTAGGCACCAGACATCTACTTCCTAAAAAGTACAAAATAAACATTAGTTATTATTTTTATTTCTAGACATTTTAAAACATAATATTTGCCCTTCTGTGCCACATATCTGACTATTATTTATAAACATGCACAGTCTATTACAAAAGTTGCAAAGAAAGCCTTAGGTTTTCAGATTAGCCTTTATTTATGCACACAAATCTCTATAGAGTAAGAAAAAAAGTTCACAATAAATTTTGAACTCTAAATTCTAGAAAAGTTAAATAAATGCCATTCAAGCTGCCAAGTGTAATTGAGACTAACAGTCTCTGAAAGTGCCAAGCAAGAGAGAGTGGGGAAGCCCAAAGGGTTTTTGATGTGCACTCATTCAATACCACAAATACTTACACAGGGAAAAAGATGAATGATTTGATTGGGCAGCAGTTATTGTTAAAGAAAAATAAAGTGGAAAAACTGAAATATTTATCAAGGGGTGATGAAAGCCAGCTGTGGAAAAGATTCTGTAAGGGAGAGTTTCTGTATTACAAAGGAAATAGCTGCACAATGTCAAGAAGGAAAGCAGTGGGACAGAAAGCGAGGAAACCCACTGCAGTACGATGACAGTCACAAAAGCAGGGTGCACAGAGAAACTTGACATCTTGCTGCGCTGTGGTTTGAAGAATTCTCTTCATGACTATTGGGAATTTACCACTCGACATTTGTGGCTGTCTCATTCATGTTGCTATTTGTCTTTAAAAACATTTCTTGGAATTCTATAAACGCACTATGCTGTGTGGATGGTTCCATGTGGGGTATCTGTTTCATTGGGGTATCTGGGGGAGGTGGATATCAATGGTAAAGTTTCAAAAGATAATGCTTCAGTTATAAAGCTGAAAGTCTACCTTCCCACATAGTTGTGACAACAAGCCAATAATTCTGAATTATTCTGAATGTACATTTTTTTAATATATTTTTTTGAGACAGGGTCTTGCTTTGTGGTTCAGGTGGGCCCTGAGCTCAGCCTCAAGCTCACATCACAGCAATCCTCCTGCCTCTGCCTCCGAAGTGCTGGGATTACAGGCGTGAGCCACCACACCCGGCACTGTGGTATGTGGTACTGGTTGCTACTGGGTGTGGGTCTCCACGCCCAGTATTGTATGTGGTTACCGGGGATCGAACCCCGGTCCTTGCGCTTGCAAGACAGGCGCTGCAACCACTGAGCTAAATCCCCGGCCCTCTGAATGTGCATTTAAGTATTGAACAATATTGATATACTGGCAGGTTGACCTGCTAACATCATCTCTCTGGTAACAAAAATTGCAATTATCACCTCTAAAGGCGATCATCCCATATAATTCCTCTGTTTTTAAAAGAAACATTTTGAGAATGGACTCTAAGTTATCCACCAAAATGTCTTGTTCTAAAACGTGTGACAGCTAGAAAACGGAACAAACTATACACATAGCCACAATTGAGATTTATGTTCCTTGAAACTTCAAAACATTTTAAAGCAACTCTGTGGCCTGCAAAGCTAGTGATAAGCAAATTGAAAGTAGCTGATTTCAGATATTCATCAACATAAAATACTCTGGGGTGTTAAAATCAGGCTAGACATCTTAAAGGAACAGTCTTGCAAGATTTCCAGGACTTCCTGTGTGCAGTTAGCGCGGCAATGCCACGAGATGAGCCCTTCTTGTTTATTTTAGTACTTCCACTTCCTGTCAAGTGCTGTTAACTCAGAAGTATATAAAATTTAAGTAAGTTCAAAGTACACAGAATTATATGTTTAATACCCCACAACAAGTTCTATTTCTTTAAAGATTTCTGAGGGTCTTGCTGTAATCACATTGGCTGGCAGAATTTTTACTTAATGCCAAGGTAATTTCCAGGCCTCTCCACTTCTCTATATCTACAGTTACCATGCTTTCTTGAAGAATAACCAGAATGAAAAAACAGTAATACTGTCAGTGTCTCATGGCTTATTCCAGTGTTTCTCAAAATTTGCTCCCAGAGTAGCAGCACAAGCACTTACATGGGAATTTAATGGAAATAAAAGCTCCCAAGATCCACTCAAATTCTTGTGAGAAAAAATTGGGGGGCAGATCCCTGCCGTGTGCACCTGAACAATTTCTCAGATGACTCAGATGCATGATAAAGTGTGGGGCTCACTGGCTAATACGGCCACTCCAGCCTTCCAAGTGTGAGCCCGGTGCTATTTGCCCATTTTACAAAAGAAGAAAACAAGGCTCAGAGAAGCCAAAATGGCATCCGACGATCACCCAGGTAAAGGGTATAATGGAAGTTTGACCCAGTGTCTTGTGGCTCAAACCCAATTCTCTTTCCAAAGCATCGTAGTTACATTCTCAAATAACTCATGTGTATTCCTTACACATGCCAAATACCCACCATAGAAGACTCCAGGTACTGAACATAACGGTGCTACATAATAGAAATGTGCCCAGCTAATAAGTTAGAGTAAGTGGTAAGTGGCCTTCTCACAGATCTCGCGAGTGTTTGCTTTGTATTTACCCATGGCCATGAAGCCCAGAGAGAACTGAAACCTAGAAGCACTGCGTTCATGTGAGAGCAGGGTTTCATTCAGCCACCCCCGCTTCCATCAGAAGATATGCTGCTCTTTCTTCTCAGACACGATGCAGTATCATTCATTTATTCATTGGAAAAGGAAAGGTTAATCGGATTTTGCTGCGGAAATACAGCTTCATGATACATGTTTATTTATATTTGTTATATATAATTCCAAATTCCCAAACCCCATCTTCCAGAAATAACCAATTAATCATTTCCAGGAAGCTCTTTAAAATTTCAGCCTAAACTACCTCCTAAAGTAAACTTCCAAATTTCAGCTCACTGACTGAAAATGAATGTATTCTTTTTCACTTGAAACACTGTTTCCTACTTTTAGTACACTAGGAGTCTATATGAAGTTGTCGTCAGACCTAAGTTTTATAATTTTATAGGATGCATAAGAAAATCCATAAACTATCTCATTAGCTGTACAGTACCTAGTACTTCATTGCCTCCATTAGCTTCCTCTTGTCTCTGAAAATAAAAGGAATCTTTTCCCCATCATCAATGATTAAAGATGGTTCTGTAAATAAGGAGGTACTTTAGCTTCTAATAATACACACTGAATTGTTTTTTGCCCCTTTTCTTTACCAGGGCCCCCCTTCCCCTTCTCCTCTCATTTTCTGTCCCCCCCCCCTTCCCTTGTCTCTCTTTTCTCTCAAACACTGTTACAATCCGAATCCTCTTGCATGTCAATCGTCAGAATGTCAGTCGTCAGATCTAGGGTTCTCCGTGGAAGTGCAGACAAAGTCCTTCCCGTCTTGAGCCCCTACTGACCTAATTCTCTTGAAATGAGCAGATGTCCAGTACATAAGCTGTGAGGTGTCTGCACATCCAGGCGCCTTCTTCTGCCTAACAGAGAACCTTCTCAACTCCTCGTGCACTGGAAGAAATATAAAATTAGCAAGAGAAAACAGAAAGAAAGTATAGGTAATCAGCCAGAAGAGGCAGCTGTAATTATGTAAATTGGGATGAGCAGTACTGAGCTCATACTGAGCAGTGTTGTTAAATATATATCAAATAAAAGAAGATGAGTGGCTGCTCGGTACTGATCAGAAAATTTGTAATTGCTGGAATATTTAAAATGTTCAGTGATTCATAAATGAAGCTTAGAAGAGTGCATGAAGAATGCATATGGGCTCAGTGGAAATGCACGCATGTGGGTTGGCACTACTGAGAAATACCCACAGCACAGCACAGCACAACTCCACTTTATTTTTCAGGAAAGAAAAAGAAAAGAAGAAGGAAAAAATACAGTAAAGTAGCTCTATGAGGGTGGCTAAAGTAATCCTGTTATAAAAGAACTCACCATCCTAAAGGAAAATGCATTCATGTCATATAATTATTTTTCCTAATGATTTAAGTCACAAGCTAAATAGGTGATAAAAATTTCACAAAAATAATGTTCATTAGCACATAGATGATGGGGTCTCTAAGCCCAGGTTCTCTCAGATCAGATTCCTCCTTATGGTTAAGGGTCTTTATCCATGTTGACCAACTTTTCTACAGTGAACTTGAATTATTTGTGCAAACCTACCGTGACAGAGAACTGTAGGGGTGAGAAAGAGCTGGTTCCTCTGGTCTCTTTTTCTCCTCTAGTTTTCCCCCTCTCTTCCTCAAGACCACCTCAGCTGGTCAAAAGTAGGATTTAGTTTTCTTTTGTCCCTTTACTTGGTGATCCCCCCCCCCAAAAAAAGGAAGAGAGAGAACCCAGCAGACACTCTACAGAAACACTGTGATTCTTGAAACTAAGGGGATTTTTAGTGTCATTTTGTCTGGTTTTTTGGCATAAATTTGTTAAGCAACTTTGGCTAACTTCTCTTTGATTTTCTTTTGTTAATAACCAGGGTTAATAATCATAAAAGATTCCCAGAGTGTGGGATGTTATACACTTATTGGAGATCCAGTGCCATGAGTAAGCACCAGGCATCTTTTTATGTGTTCACTCCTGTTATGGCTGTTGTCTAGATGTCCCCCAGAAGCCGCATGTGGTCATAGCAGGGCTTGTTCAGAGGTGGCTGGATCTAGAGTGTGTGATGCTGGGATTGGTTCACGGTGCAATCCAGAATCCAGGGTACTGGGGCTCAGGGGAGTGCTACTCACCCTAAGTGGCCTGGATGAGATATAAGGGATAGAAAGACCTGTGGTCGACTCTTGTTGTTTGGTTGTCTTCAACCTACCATGAACAGTTTCTCTGTTGCAATACTCATCTGCTGTACCACCCTGCCATGGAGCCAGCCCACAATGGACTGAACCCTCTATAAACTATAAGCTAAATAAATCTTTCCTCATTGAACTATGGGTATCAGGTGTTTTTGTCTCAGCAAGGAGAACAGTATCTAAAAATAACTCAAATACCAAAAATAACTAAAAATACAACCAATAGAGGCATAAGGGTTGACAGTTCATTTAACATTTGTTTTAGCCCCTACTGTGTGCTGAGCTACTGTGATAACCACTTGGATGGCAATGATGAATAAGATAAACCTCTGTTTTGAGACATTGTCATTCTAAGAGGAAGAGATGGAAAAGTAACTGGAAAATTTCAGTGCAATAAATGCCTGAACAGACAATAGGAGACTTTAGTGGCCCTGGGGACTATAATATGATCTGAAGCAGTCAGCTAAGGTTTGAGTGTATTTCACCTTAAAATGAAGCTCCAAAGAAAGGCGAAGCGGCTGCATAAGGGCTGGCAGTCTCCCCAGGGAGGCAGCTGTGCAGACAGAGCAATGGGACAATGACACCAGTGAAAGTGTGTGTGAACTGCTCTGAGAACACCGAGGGTGGGACAGTTCACACGGCAGGTAGGGAGTGGAGCTTAGTCAGTGAGGACCAGCACAGTAGAAATCAGGGATCATGAGCTCCAGTTAAATGGATGACAGCTCCTTGGTTGGTACAGAAACAGGACAGAAGAAAACAATGAACATTCCTGAGACATACAGCCCTTTATGTCACATGAGGGAGGCATTCTGGAGTGTGTGACAGTAGCATGGTGACAGCAAGTTATCAGAAAACTAGGTGTAGTCATATTACAAAGGGATTTGTGTGCTAGACTGAGGAATTTCAACTACATCATACCTGGCAAGAAGTTGGGAACTGAAGATGTTTTGTACCGGAAGTACCATGACCCAATTTCATTGGAGAGAGATTACTAAGAGAAAATCTCAGAGTTATTTTGCTATGATATGAAAGATGGAAGTGTAAAAGAAAGTAGAACTGAAAGGAAATAAGAGATAAGAAAGAAGGTCATAGTTTCTTCTTGGGCACCAGAAGGATGATGAGGTCTCCACTGAGCTAAGTGGAGGAGAGTGGGGATTTGGCTGAAGCTTCGTATCTTTACATATGTTGAATTTTGAAGTATCTCAAGGAGAATTCCCATGAACAACTGTAGACATAGATCTATTGCTGGCCAAGTCAGGCGAAACCCCTAGGAATGCGTGATATTTCCTATGAATAAAGGAGTGGAGGAGGAAGTGGAGGAGCAACCCTGGGAACCCTAACTTCTAGGGGTTGGATAGATGGAGAGAAAAATAGAAAGAAACAGAACACAAAGAAGGGAGGCTAAGAGAAGGAAGTGAAACCAAACTTGAAAGAGAAGATATTTTCCTGATGCAGAGACATCAGTTGTAGCAAGTGGAGAAGGAGCGTGTAGCCTAGTGCTGTCACCCACCCTGAGGACAACAGCAAGACCGTCAGAAATAAACCACAGCTGGATTGAGAGTGGGTAGACATGAATGAGCAGAATCGATTTACATAAAAGTCTTTCTGAAGAAGTTGATGATAAAAAATTGTATTATCTCACCAAATAAGAAAAGAGGCTGGGGGCCGGGGATATAGCTCAGTGGTTCCGGCGCCTGTCTTGCAAGCGCAGGGACCCGGGTTCAATCCCCGGTAACCACATAACAATACTGGGTGTGGAGACTCACCCCAGCGGCAACCAGTACCACATACCAGTGCCGGGCGTGGTGGCTCACGTCTGTAATCCCAGCACTTGGGAGGCAGAGGCAGGAGGATTGCTGTGACGTGAGTTTGAGGCTGAGCTCAGGGCCAGCCTGAACCACAAAGCGAGACCCTGTCTCAAAAAAAACCTTAAAAAAAAAAAAAAAGAAAAAGAAAAGAGGCTGACTAAAGAGTGGTTGTTTGGACTGGTCATTGTTCTTCCTTTCTGTAACATTTTGAGTACATGAGCAGACAAAAGAAAAGTCAAAAAGAGAGTGGAGGAGACACAGCTGAGGAAGCCTGATCTCTAGGGCCAGGTCTCAAGCTGTCCACAGAAGGCATAGTCAGAGAAGTAGGCAACAGTAGATTTAAATTTAGGAAAGTAACGAGCAAAGTAAATGCGAGGGATGCACGCCTGCTGACCCTCTTTTTGTCTTGGAGAACCCTCTATAAGAAATCTCCGGAAGTGAGCAGAGAAAATGTGGTGAGAGAGAATGCTCTTAGTAAATACCAGTGTCCTGTTTGTTCCTTTAAAAACATTGCTTCATAATGAGATAATGAAAGTCTTATCACAAGAAAGGCAGTTCAATATGACTGTAGGGAACTCAGGCTAAGAACTTCTAGATACAGAGTCTATGTATAGCAAGACTGACAGCAGCTGACATAGCTCTGGAGGCTCAGCGACTGCTTTCAATAACACTTCCTCTAAGCAGCTTTGGGGTAAATGCTGCATCCAGAAACTAGAATTTATTTAGAATGGGATATTTGGGGTCTTTGCCATAGCCTACAAAACAAAAACGTAAAGAAACAAACGAATAAAAACTACTAA
The DNA here is from genome assembly GCA_004026965.1 of Petromus typicus. Lineage (NCBI taxonomy): Eukaryota > Metazoa > Chordata > Mammalia > Rodentia > Petromuridae > Petromus > Petromus typicus. The sequence goes on from PVIR01013650.1 coordinate 35,229, forward strand.
GGCCTTTCTGTAGTATCAAACATATTAAACCTAGGGAAGAACTCATGTCTCCAGCTTTATTAGAAACCTAAACCATTGGTTATCAGATCTGGTGTGTCCGTATAGGGGCCTCAAATAAATAAACCACACACAGAATAATAAAAGAAAGACATCAGACTAGACAAACTATCATTTAGAAAGAATTAAGACAGCGACATTGCACGCTGACCACCAGTTCATCTGCCTCCTTCTTGGTGTCTCTCCCCTCCAGAGGCAGCTTAATCTCATTGTGACAAGACAGCAAGCCTAACTGATACAGAAAATGAAAGCTCTTTGATCTCATATCAAACAGAGTCAGGCTAAGAAAAGGATCCAGCAAGTAGCATGACCATCTTCTAGGGGAGACTTAATAGTGCAGCGAGAAAATTAGGAAGACAGTAGGAATATCTTACTTTTTGAATTTTACGAACATGTTTTGCTTAAACAAGGATAGGAATAAATTCACCCCAATGAATGGAGAGGGTTTGTTTGCTACTGCTGATAAGGCACAAACAGTATTGCAGCTATGAAATCTTTCCAGTGTTTCAGATAAGCTCTCCATTGAGCATGGAAAGCACAATAGAAGCATCATAAATGTAAGAGCACCTGCCTCTTAGTGTTCAACCGTGTAGGACAGGTGTTTGGAAATGCCAGTTTTGACCATACCACATACTGCCTGGACCAAAGAATTGTCCTGGAAGGGACTTCTATTGTGAGCTGAACAACATTTTCCTTGCTTTAATTAGGTCATTACAACTGCAAAAGATGGGCTCTGCCATAAATCATAATACCTATGACTATACTAGGGTATCTATGAAGTTACTAGGTCATTATTCACATTAAGAAAGCCATTGAAATTTATGTTCTCTATCTGAATGCAAAAGGTAATTCAGTAATGGCATTAATTATAGTTTATGTACTTAATATAATGGTAGTTTCAAAAACTACTCAGGATATTACTTGAGTAATATTAAATTAATAAACTATGTCTCTAGGGAGAAACGATTATGAATAATGCAGTGCTTTCAGTTTAGATGGAGTATTACTTAGAAAAATAATATACTTTCTAGTTTGGTGGTTCTGTCAACTGGATCTCACTCCTGACATTTATTAAAAATGTAAAGTATGTGATATTTGTGAAGCATGTGATTATTTGACATTTTTAAAGTTAAGGAACTATGAAGAAATACTTCAAAAACAGAGTTAAAAATAAATCAAAATCAAAGTAGGATGTCACACTTTCTTCATAATTCTCTGAGAAATAATTATATCAGTGACAATTAATATCGATTTGAATGAATCTGAAGAACAATTGTGGTTGTCAGGTAATATATATGAATGTCTTTAAAACAAAGTCTGCTCATTAGGGTATGTTTTTCTTTTTTAAATTGATTTTATTGGTACATTTTATATACACATTATCATCACAATTGACATTGAGGATTTGTACCAGTACATGACATAACTCAATTCTCACTTTTTCCCACGTCCCTGACCCACAACCCTCCACCTGCTATATACATAAGCTTTGTTTCCTTTTATTACCATGAAGTTTTTTCGTTCCCTTCTTTTTATTTACTCCTACTTGCCTTTTTCCCTTTGAATATTTTCTTCCTGTTTCACAATACCTATCATATATTTTAGAACTCATTTACACCTTCAGTTTCCCATACAAGAGAAATGATAGAGCAAGCGTGCATTTTTTCTTTTAGTAATTTACAAACTCAGACTTTAAACTTTTGGATTATTCAACTATTTATTTCTCCTCCTCATTTGAAATTTCTATCAATTCTGCATTTCACCCCTTTAGATGTATGATAGCTGGTTACTGAACTCCTATGAGTCCCACCTTTTAAATATGTATATCACCTCAATTAGTTTTCCTCCCATTCTTTCTCACTACCTCTATAAACTTCTGAATTCATTCTTGAGATCCACTGCACACTTGCACAGCCTTCTTCCCTTGATACCTATAATCCTCCAGCTCCACTCTACTGCAACTGTCCATGCACTAGGGAAGATCGCTTTCAGAATTCAGTCATTGCAAACATCTGGAATATTCACTTTCCACTCACAATCCCAGTTCCTATCACTGCCTCTTTCCACACTCTCAAATTCTTTTCTGTTTTCAGCTTCCCAAGGTCCATGAACACTGACTCTCTCATAGTTTGGTCTCCCCATTAACTCTCTTCTTGACCTTTTATTGCCCTACTTGATTCCGAGGTTCCAGATATATTCTTGTGACCTTGTCCTTGTGACTATTCAATGGGAAACCTACATCTCCCTCACTCTCCAAATTTTGTGTTTATGCTCCAGCGCTGCTGGAAACACCCTAGAGATAGCAAAAGCTCACTGTAAAACTCTCATCCTAACATCCACCATCCTCGAAATACCACAACAATCCTGATTCATTTCTCGAAACATTCTAGCCAGTAGCTCTACACATATAACTCTTGTCCATGTACTTCAAAACCTTCATATCTTTCTTGTACTATTCATGGCAAAAATTTTTTGAAGCATCAGAAAATAAATGGTCTCACCTGCCTTCCACTTCTCTTCAGTATACACCAGGTGTCCACTTTCTCCAATTTCCACTTGCATCAAAATAACTCTTATCACCATTTCTGTGACTTTCAATTCTATATTTTTAACCTGAAATCTTGCCAGAAGCCTAATACCACTTAACAATTTTTTGTATTTCCCAGATCTTAGACAACAGCTGATTGGTTGGTGCATTTACTCAATAGATGTCATGGTTGGCCCTCAATGTATTCATTGAATAAATAAATAAATAAACAAAAATATTTACTTATACTCTATATCCAGTTCAATGCTAGACAGAGTGGCTGGAGGTGAAAGAAAAAGGATAATGGAAGGCAATTATTTTATATTTTTTGTTTGTTTCTTTGTTTTTGAGACAGGGTCTTGCTTTGTAGTTCAAGCTGGCCCTGAATTCACTGCATAGCCCAGGCCAGCAATGAACTCACAGCAATCCTCCTGCTTCTGCCTTCTAAGTGCTGAGATTACAGGCATGAACCACTGCACCTGGCATTGTGGTATGTGGTTATCAAGCGCTTCGCTTACAGGCATGAGTCACCATGCCAGGCATTGTGGTATGTGGCTACTGGGAATCAAACTCGGGACCTTGCACTTGCCAGGCAGACGCTGGAACCATTGAGTCAAATCCCCATCCCTGGAAGACAGTTCTTTTGAGGTGGAAAGGAGCTTTCTACTTGCACTTTCTACTTCTACTTATATGAGATGAAACTACTACCTTCAACTCTAATTGCTGAGTAGTCTGTTGGTTTTTCAACAGAGGAGCTTTTTCCCTAGAATTATTTGGAATATGAAATGGAGTGCACATAAAATTAACTGAAGTAAAAAACAAGTTGATCACACACAGAGTGTTTTCAAGGACAAGAGTTGAAGCTATACAGTCTAAATATACAGTAGAGCTGAAGTTATAGACTTGTGAAATCAGAAAGGGAATAATATCTTCACCTCCTAACCTTCCTGAGCACAAGCATTCCTTTTACTGTACTGAAATTCTTGTAGCCTAATGACTACTGTGCTTCTTATTTGCTCCAGCAGCATAGGGTATTCAGTATAAAAAATGGTCAACTACCATGTTGTTCTATATGCTTTCCTACATGTTGTTTCGATTATGTGTACAATTTTTAAATTTCTTCAGATCTTATTTAAAGTATGTGTTTATCAATTGTAAATTCTGTTTTTCTGGTTTCTCCATCTATGACTTTGTTCCTCTTCTAATGTGGATGAATTCCAGGAAACCCAGAAACAGTATCTAACAAGATCTGAGCAGAGGAAGGAGAGGAATGGCAAATAAACATTTTCCAGGGTTGGTTTAGGAAGATATTCGATATTTCAATGTGTTCAACAAATGGGTTTAATAATGCACATTTCAGTATAAAACAGTTCACAACAGAAATATTTGCTACTCAGCCCATTTATCCTGGGAATTACACAACATGGACCATTTTCAATAACTCTTTTCATTATAATGATTTCCTCCTGCTCAAGCAACAGAGATGCACAAACTAGTTTCATCTCAAAAAGAAAAATGTTGAGATACAAGTACATGAAAAAACAATTAAAATATCAACATTTTCATCAGTGTAACTATTCTATTGTCTTTCTCAGGCTAATTTAGCCTTCTGACAATTTTTTAGCCAGCATATGAGATTGCTTTTTGTTGAGAGTCCAGATGACTTCAAAAAGCAGATTCATTGTAGAAACATGGTAAGTACCAGTAGACAAAAATAAAAGCTGACAAGGGGATTTTAGGAGACCAGTTGGCTCCTCTTAATTTCTAATTTAAGGATCTTGAAGTGTCTTTTGATAGTGAAAAATAATATTATGTTTAAGATGATTTTGCTTGATTTGCAGTTCCAGCATTTTCACTTTAATAATACCCATTCAATTATATAAAATCTCTTCAAACATTCTGAATGAACACACGTCACCCATTTATCATTATGTCATCCACTTAATCATTCATTGATTAATTCAGCAAACAAATATTAAAGGCATAGAATATGTATTATACAACAGCAAGAACTAGTTCCCCAAGGAGTTTTGCTAATAATATAATAAATATATATTTCCATATCACTATATTTTATAGTAATAATTGCCAGAGATGTCATTAAATACAGACAGTACAAGTCTGTGATAATTATTTTACTAGCATAAGCATTTAACACTTAGAATTATGTTTTGCTAAAGGCCTGAAGGATAATCAAAATAAACTGTCTTTATTCATGGTTTAAAGCTTTGTGTTTTCAGAATTTCTTACAATATCTGTCGAATTCTTGGAACCAAAACTTCAGGAAGCATTTGTTCAGTAAACATGTATTATGAGGTACAAAGCAAGGAATCAGTCATATACATTAAAAATGAATACAGCATGTAGAGTTCTTTCACAGGAGAAATTCCTACTCCAATAACACAAAGGGAAAAATAATCAACATATTTCCTCTGAGTATGTTTTTCATTCCTTCCTGCCTTCTCGCCATCATTGGAGTTGGACTTTATCAAGCCCCGCCACATCCACACTACTTCGTGGATGCCCCAGGATCAGTAAGACAATTGGTTATGGTCTGTTTTACAGTTAGCCCAGGATGGTTGATAAGACAAGCCAGGGTTTTCTAAAGCAACAGACACTGCTGCTATAACCACACGTGGGTTAAAAATCCTGAGGTAGCATTTTGGATTAATTTGAGTAACAAGGAGTCTTTGACTTAAAAAAAAAGTCTCTGATCTCTGAAGTAGGGGCTGCTTGAAGGAAAATTTCTACCCAATCAGTGGGAGCTGTGAAGGATTTGCTGCTGGGGACACTTCCTGGTGTCACGACAGGTCTTTTCCCCCCGGAACATAATTCTATGAATGAGAACAGAAATGGCAGGAGGCGTACAGAGGAGAGAGAGGGCTAATGTACAACAGATGGCGGCATATAAGACAGGAGAGAGGAGAATAAAGACGGGCAGGATTTAGGGAAGAACAAGAAGGGAGGAAAGAAGGACTGAAGGAGGAAGGGAGGGAGGAAAAAGTGAAAGGCTAAGTATAAGAGAGTCAGTGGGTGCTTGACAGGTACAGCGGCTGTACCAGTGTACTTGGGGTATGACCAGTACGTTCTCTGCAAAGGAAGAGGACACCAACATGCTAAGAAGGGATAGCTCTTTGGTCAGGAAAAGTATTCATAAAAGTCAGAGCTAGCATATAGCAACCCTGTAAAGGCCTTCTATGGGGTAATGCGTTAAGTCCTCAAGACAATTCTGTAAGACATAGAATCCTAACAATTTTCTGTTCAAGTAGAGAAACAGAGACCCAGAGAAGCCCAGCAAACTACCTAAAAGCACAAAGCTAACGAGTGGCAGCGCCTGGACCTACGCCAGCATAGTCCATTCTGGTGTCCCTACCCTCGGGTGCTACAATGTTCTTCCTGGGCTGTCATCAGGTAGGAAAGAGCCCAGAGTAAGAAAAGGCGACAGCCTCGAATCTGGCCACTTCTGCCTTCCCAACTGCTTCCCACACTTCACAGAGGAGACACAGATGTTTTAAACAAAACTCACATTTGTTAAACACACGTACCACTGTAAGAATAATTTTCATTAGTTGAAGAGGATGCTTTATAGTCTTAGTAATTTTAGACCTAGTTTTGCCTATGGAGTGTGAAATAATTATCCTTAAGCAACACTTTCAACTATCCCAGCTAAAGGTCACTAGCAGGAAATTAGTTG